>JASVER010000004.1:16125481-16157707 GCA_030449065.1 Oceanodroma leucorhoa | reverse complement strand
GAGAGGAAATGGCCTCAAGTTGCGCCAGGGGAGGTTTAGATTGGATATTAGGAAAAATTTTTTCACTGAAAGGGTAGTCAGGCATTGGAACAGGCTGCCCAGGGAAGTGGTGGAGTCACCAACCCTGGAGGTGTTCAAAAAACGTGTGGATGAGGTGCTTCGGGACTTGGTTTAGTGGGCATGGGTACTGGGTTGATGGTTGGACTCRATGATCTTAAAGGTCTTTTCCAACCTTAATGATTCTGTGATTCTATGATTCTATGATTCTATATGCTATGGAATACCCCATTGGCCAGTTTGGGTCAGCTGTCCTGGCTATGCTCCCTCCCAGCTTCTCATGCGCCTGGCAGAGCATGGGAAGCTGAAAAGTCCTTGACTACTGTAAATACTACTTAGCAACAACTAAAACATCGGTGTGTAATCAACATTATTGTCATACTAAATCCAAAACATAGCACTATACCAACTACCATGAAGAAAATTAATTCTATCCCACCCGAAACCAGGACACTCTTGAAGACCTTATACTGTAAGTTCATCTCAAGCACAGTTTTAAAAGGCACAGTGGTATAGATGTGAACAATAATATAGATTAGAAGGTGAGGAAGTAGAATATCCTTTGTCTCACAGAAGGACAGTAAGCATTCAGAACTGGATATGTGCTGAGCACACAAGGGTTTGGGTTTTCTTTTCATTAAAACAAAAGGCATGAGCAGGTATTAACTGTAGGCATGAGCAGGTATTACTGCATATGCAGTGGGGAATACCACTGACACTGAACTATCTCCTGGGAGAAAAGACTAAAGACCTGCTGCTGTACCAGCAGGACTTTAAAAAGGCAGCTCCAAACAGCACTGTGCTTACTAAACAGACCCAAACTTGTTCATTTACATAAACAAGTCTATATACCAAGGGGGTCTATATACCAACACAGAGAGATATCAAGGATATGTGGCTATTGGTATGCAGGCACCTCAGAGACCTGACAGAAGGAAGACCATCTTGGAAAATTAAATTAACAGTATATAAATTATATGAAAGAATAGGAGTTTAAGAATAGATTGTTCCAGCAGGGGAGGGGTGCTATACATTAAGGAAAGTCTGGAAGGAAAGGAGTGAATTTGATTAACACACAACTTTATCAATGCATCCCTGGTGATTGCACAGGATCCCCAGCAGCTGCAACTTCAGACCTATGTCAACAGTAGACTATGAAGCTGTCCTATAATTGCCCAGGAGAGAGACCACCTGGACTGTGACTGCTAAGGGAGTTATTAGAGAAGCCACAAAGGCAGAGAACATGCTAATAAAAGACAGGTCTCATTCCTCCCTTCTTCCTTCTGCACCTCCATGCGGATGGGACATTATTCTGAGGCTACATTTTTGAATATCATAAGTGTTTTAAAGCTACTATCTCTTGGAGCAGCTGGTTAGAAAACCTAGAAGCAGAGAAGCATGATTTGATGTAGCCCTCACGGGATCAGCTAACAGGTCCTAGTCTGAAGCATTATTAAACAACTATCTTGTAATGCTTACTGCAATATACTCATATTCAGCAGCCATGTAGAACTGAGAAAAGCGTCCCAAAAGACAGGAGAAAAACTCCTAGCCCCACACTCCTGTATGTCTTAGCTTCAAAACYAGGAACTGCATAAAAACTATATCGTTTCTTCAAAGGAAATGAAAAAGTCCTGGTAAGAGAATAAAATTATTGCAGGTGGCAGGGAAGTTGCATAAAAGCATTAGATTAGAAGCTCACAGTAAATATATTCCTACCCAAAAGAGGTTTAAAAAGTCAAGAAAGACTGTGCGGTCATGCAGCAGAGCAAAAACATTTCTGGGAATCTCCAAACTAGAAAACTGAAAAATATCATATGCTCTGGCATGCTGAATGCAAAACTATTGCAAGACAGGCCAGAATGAGTTTGAAGAGCAGCTAGTTTAAGACATGAATGTTAGTAACAAATCTTTTCCAGGTGTATCAGAAATGGCACATCTGTTAGAAAACTTGTAGGACCAAAAGGTAGTTGAGTTGTAAAATGATTGCTCAAGGAAGATAAACAAATAGCAGAAAAGTTAAGTGCAATATTTGCATCAGCAGTCAGTATGGCAAAGCCTGGGTCTGGTCTTACCCCTCAGCCTTCCTTCACAGGAGACAGAGTAGGGGAACCGTCTCAGAACTGTCACAAAAGACATTTTAGGACAATTTAAAAAAAATCGATAGAGCATTGTCAGTGCTGATAGCATTTGCCCAGTGGATCTTACATAATTCAGACTTGAAACAGTCACGCTCTCGGATGTGGTGTATAACTTATCACTTAAATTGGCCTCAGTACAAAAGGAAAGGAAGATAGCAAATACAATGCTGTTTTTTAATAAGGACTCCTGGGGAATCTGAGAAACTACAGACTAGGAAGTTGTACTTTTGTACTGGGCAGATTAGTAGAAACTATAATAAATAATATAACTAGCAGTATACATGAATTAATATGATTTAATACGGGAGAAATAACAGATTTTACAGGAAGAAGGAGTGGGTCTCAAACCTGTTTCAGCACATGGAGGACTCATTAAACTTTGGCTTATCACTAAGCTAGTTTATTTACTGGGCTTGGATTTCAGAAAGACTTYTGATAATACACCTTTGCAAAAGCCCTTAGAGAAAGTAGGTTGCTACGGGGTAAGAGGGAAGGCCCTCTGCAAGACTAATAGCTAGCTAAAAGATAAGAAAGAGTGCAGGAAGAAATCACCAGTCTCGAAAGGGCTGTGATGGCACCTGTACTGCTGGGTATATTCATACATGAGCCAGAAAAGGGGTTACATAAGGTAATTGTAAAGCGTAAGTATATGTAAGTTTTCCGACTTTACAAAATTATTTAGGGTAGTTAAAAATAAAACTGATCACAAACAGCTGCAGAATTATATTGTGATACTGAACAACTGTTGAGAGCTGCAAAGAAATGTACTTGAGAAAAATAACCCTGACATTAACTATTACTTAGTCAAAAGATGGATCTTAGATTTATTGTGGGTTGTTTTATGAAAATGTCATCTCACTACTCACTATAATTCAAAATGAAAATGGAAGATTAAGTACAATCATGCAGCAAGTAGAAAGCCAGCCTTTAAATGTCATTATAATAACACATAATCACATTCCAGCATTCTGGGTTTTGGTTGCCTCACCTCTAAGATACAGAAAAGACACAAACAAGAGCAAGGAGAATGATCAGAGGTAGAGTGTGGCTTTCAAGAAACATGAACTTAAGCCGGGGCACACAATATAATTATTCTGCAACAAGTTCAAAACAAAGCAAGTCAAGCTTTGTCAAACCGCACATCATATAAACTCATTGCCAAAAAACTTTTTAGATACCAAAGTATAAATAAGTTTGAAAGCAGATTAGATGAAAATAGAAAAAAATGTCCATTAAACCTTCACAATATAAAGATGCAGATGTCATGTCTTGCTCAGGAAGCCACTAATCTGCAGCTTTCTGTGAGCGGAGAGGGTAGCTAAAGAAATATTGCTTGTCTCCTTCTTATACTCAGTGAATAGCCAGTACTTAGGACCAAGGTAGGCACTCCTTGTTTGAATCCATTTCAGGTGTTCTTAAGTTTTAAAGTGTCCAGAGAATCAAACTGTGGAGGATGCTTCTCAGAAAAGGTCGTGACAAGGTTTTCTATAATGAAAAATGATAACCTCCACTGAAATCCATGCAACATTTCAGGGAGAAGCAGCTACTCAGTAGGTCTAACATTGCCTGGCTGTCAAGCRACTTCACATGCTGTTATTCTAGGTGTCCAGTGAAAAATTATTCAGGGATGTTTTTACATACAAGTAGTAACACACACTTGTGCAGGCTACTCCTTCTACAGACATAGCAGTATTTGGCTAACAGCGCATCACTATTTTGACGATGTTCAGTCCATTGTATTTAAACAGCTGCTGCCGTAATGCCTTCATGCAAATATTTGCTGCTTAACACTCCTGCTTCTCATTAAATACCAAGATTGAGGAACATCTGCCACTAAACCTTCTTTTTTTTTAAAATGATCCAGTAGAAGACTTATCAAGACTTATTTATGTTGGCTTTTTAAAGCTCCCCCTGCTCAGGATCAGTGATTTGTTAAAGGAAAAAGAATTATGTCAGGCCTTCTTAATACCCACTTTATATATTCATAAACATTCCCAGCCCAAAATCAATCTGGATCATAATCAGTTTACTTCTTTACTCAGCCATGGACAACTACTTCAAATCCATAAATGTCAGCATTCTATATGATGATTAAAACTCTTGATGGATCTGAAAGTCTCAGCCACAGACTGCAAGATGGAAGTTATTGCAATGATCTATTTTTATTCTCCTCGTTACACTGACTTGAGTTTTGATCCTGTGGTTGAGTAGTTAACTTCACCCAGACCACAGGTTTTTCCCGTTCCCTTTGTTTTTTTATCCTCATTCACYGAGTTTGTCTCGCAGGCGTTTGCTTTTTGCAGGCAGCGGGCCACATCACTGAGTGCAGCTCTTGCTCAAGGAAAGCCTCATACAGCGCACAGTGGTTCCCAGAGACTGGTGCACAAACCAGTACTGTTCCCAGCTGATCTCCTAAGTGCTCGTAGCTCTCCCGCAGAGCTGGGGTAGATTATTACATTTTCAGTTAAAAGTTTGGTGATGAGAGAGCCCAGCAGACTGTGAGAGATCTCGAGGGCTGAGGACAGCTCCCCCCAGAAGATGGGAGCTGTGTGAGTGCGTTGTTGGTCACCCCCTCAGGCACCCCCTGTGACTGACACTGCAATTTTCTGACCTCAGTTTCAAAGTTCAGATCAAGGAATCAGGCCTGGTCTTAATTTTCTATTTCGTATTAGGCTTCTATAAATACACTGGCTTTGCAAATGTAAGCATTACAGCCATACCAAATGCTTTCACAAAGAACGATATTATCTTCCGCACTTTTTCAACTCTTAAAATTTATTTTCTTTTGTTTTGTTTTGTGAAGTTGCATATTTATTTTTAATGTAACAACAACAATGGGATATCTTAATATGTATACAGATCTGGTCTTTCAGAAACATTTAATAATGAAAACATACGGTGCTCTAGGCTGGGTTTCAGAGACTGTTCATACTTCCCCCCAGCTTAAGCAATGCCTAAAAGTCATCCATTTCCCTGCTAGGTACACCACCTCCTTCCGTACCAAGTTACTGTTGTGGCAGGCCTTATTCTTTGAAATGTTTAATAATCTGCACTGTGCAGAGCAGTTGCATAAGTAACCAGTGAGAGTGGCACCTACCAACTTCCAGAGAGTCATGCCTTGTGCCCGGCGTGCCTGCTACAGGGTGACAAATGAYGGGAGGGAACCAAACCTTTCACCTTTCTGCTGCGCCCTGGGTGGTGCTGCGATATCTGAGGCACGGGCAGGTGGGGTGAGGAGCTCTTTCTTCAGCAGCTCTTTGGAGAACCGAGTCCTCTCTGCCTTGTCTCACAACCATTATTTACCAGGAGATTTCAGCTAAATTCATATTCATCTATAGCTATTCGGGACAGACAAATCCATTTAAAAGGAAGGTGTGGGGATTGCTCTTTTCTGGAGTAGCATTTTGGTGCCTAGCACCTTGCTATAATTGCTGCAGCCGCTGCTGCACATCTTCCTTTGGGGACAGTCATGAGAAGAGCAGGGTGTTGTTGCTCATTAGGCTGAYGACTTTCCAAGGTAGGGAAAAGCAAGAGATCCCTTGGTGACCTGGCACTGCAAATCCTCTGTCTAGAGCGTGTTTCCGGATTATGGCTGAAGTAGGCAAAGCTGCACTGTACCGGAGCCAGCACGGTTGATACCTTGGCTGTAGATTACAAGGTTCTGCATCGAGTGAAGCAATCCTAGCTGGCAATATTTTTATGACGTAAACTAAAATTCGGCTCTTGCCGTGTGAAAAAACRCAGTGTAATTACAGTGGTGTGGCTTTTGTTGCTTAGCTCCGTATAGCTGTGTTTAGTAAAAGTGTATAAATAGCTGTGAGCAAATAAACATACAAAATTGTCAGCAGCAAATTACCGATTCTATAGCTCTTGCCATGAGAGCATTAAAAAGTATTTTAGATATTTATCAAAAAATAAATCCCTCTTTCAGGAGAGATGAATAGAATTTTCTCAAGTGTTGATCTGTACTCTTACATGTTTATTGAATATATTTGGCATGTAAGTATTTATAGACGTTCCATACATGCCTATAAACATGTTGTACAAAAGATATTTCAAACGTGAAATGTTTATGGTACATATAACACTACATTGAGCTTAGAGGCAAATAATTTTTTAATGGAGGCAAAAAATTCTGCATTGATCTGTACCTCTCCCAACAGGGTAATGTCTCTTCACAAGGTAAATAGTTTCAAATGAAGCCCTGGAGATTGCTCACTAATACCATCCCCTCATACCATCCTTAGAGAAAATGTGAATACTATCCTCCTAATCCCATAGGTCTTAAAACTTAGTACCCAAAAAAACTCACTGACAAGCACATCGAAGGCCGGGGTTGGCCACTGAACTGCCTTTACTGGGCATCCGACAGACCCAAAGACTAGATGGAGTGTTTGGCAGCTGCACGGCAGTTTCTGTGGGGGGATAAATGGTTTGGACCGTGAGGCTCCCTCAAGAGGTGTGAAACAGCCAGTCCCCCAGACACACACACAGCTTGAACAGGACTAAACTTTGCATTCTGTCTTATTTAACAAATAAATTGAATTTTGAAAGTAAAAGAGGAGAGGTTGACCAAAAGCATATTCAGGTTAATTCTCCTTCAGGAATGCTATGGCATTGGTTGAAATTGGTGTGCTGAAGACAAAATGAGCCAGTTATTTCTGTGTGTAAAGACCATCTCCGGTAACATCAGGCAGGCTGGGTACCAGTGCCGTAGCTGTGAGGCTTCTCTGCCAATCGATACCGCCAAACACCAGTTTCTCCCGTGAGTAGGTTAGTCCATAGCTGTTTACCGTGAGAACTGCAGCTCTGTCCTTATCTCAGAAAGCAGTTCCTTGTCCCATAGACCACGATACTGCTGCTGTTCTCATGTATTGCTGTGGATTTGTTTATCAACCAAGCCAAGATAGTACCTGAAGAGTTACAGTAATGTGCTACACTCATTACCAGACACCAGAATTTCAATCACCAGAACCCTTTTGATACATTTAATTGGAAATCTCATAATTAATCCACTCTTTTTAATACATTTCAATGAATCCTGAACAAAAAAAAATAAATTACTACACTCTGGTACAATGCTGGTTGTGTGATGCTCATTCCTTAGGCTAGAAACCCAGGTGGTAGCAGTCATCAGTCTCCCGCCTTCCAGGGCACAGAATCAAAGAGGAACTCAGCATATAGTCCTGTGGGCAAACATCACGATCCCAAGGCCTTATCATTCAATCCAGATGCAGTTTAAGACACTAAAATTAGGATTCACAAACTCATAGGTGCTTACGTCCCTGTAACTGAAAGGATACATGATCCTAAGACTGGGATGGCAGCACCTGGAGTACTGAGTAGTGGATGCCATGCCTGGGGTATCACAGGGAGGTACTCAAGTATCTTGTGCAACATTGGGCAAGGAGTTTCTGAGAAAGTGGTATTCAGAGCTTGAAAACATTTCCTGAACTTAATACTTAAAATTCATCTTTGATATGCACAAATAACATGGTTTCCTTTGAAGGAGTATCTGAAGTGCATCTAAGTACCTGTGTGAATCCTGTCCTACACATATAAATCTATCCTTTGCAAATGTGGTTTGTTTTAAATCTTGACCTGAATTTTCAGGCTCCAGAACCAAGCTTCTCTTTTTATCCAAGATGTAGTACAACAGTTTCTCATTGCACAAATTCATATCTGCTTAGAAACATATTAAAATCAAAGTCACCACATAAAGCAAGGTTAAATTAAGACAGCAATCTGTCTGGCAGGTGAAAGGCTGCTGCTTTATTTACTAAGCCTTATAATCTTTTGACTTGCAGTTCACTGCTGAAGAAGATTACGGAAGAACTACAGCTCATATCCAAGTGTTACAAGTCTATATTTGGTGTCACATTGAACTCTTATAAAAAAGGTTGAAAAAAATTACCAAGTATGAAAGATCACCAAGTAGGTTGATAAACAAGGAATAGAGCTGCATTTTGGAAGATGTGAGAAAATGAGATGTGTATTTATTAGTATCAACACAGACCCTTTCCTAGCTGTTTCCCATGACAGTTCAAAGCTCAGTGTTATGTCTGAGCTGTCTGAACTGAACTAAAATCAAAGGGTAYTGCACAAATAGTTTAAACGCAGATTTAGATTTTCAAATTTTGACAACAGGACATTTTTTAACAATTTTTTTTTGTTCATTCATTAATAATTAACTTGGTATTGGTATACACACATAGGGTCTCCATGGGCTTCTTCAGTAGCTCATTAACTGCACTCGGGAGGCAGCCTAGGTGCCCTGGTGTCTCCATGCAAAGCAGAGTGATCAAAATCACGCTTGTGGGAGAAGAGCTGAAAAAGGGTGGAAACCTAGCCCCAAAATTACATGCAATCTATTACACTTTTGGTAGTAGCGAAGTGACAGTAGAAGTCCTTTAAAACCCCAAAAGACCATTCATGTAACTGGATTATTGGCGTGGGCTCAGTATTTTGGAGTGGGCTGTGGTAGGCTGAAGTGTAGAGAAAGGCGAATCACTGGCAGAGGAGCTGAGTCAGCATTACCTGTAAAACAGTCAATTATAACCTGACACATTTGTGGAGAAAAAACACAGCTTGCTTCATTTATTTATTTATTTATTTATTTATTTAAAGCATGAGCATGGTGGGCCTCTGCTACCATTTCTAACCACGAGGAGGAATGTCTGACCAGCTTCCACATGACACAAAGGATGTTTCCTTGTAGAAGCTGTAGCTGCATGTGGCTACATGTGCTCTCACAGTGTTGTCTGTGGGCTAGAAAGGAAACCAAGGGATAGATTAGGAAAGAATTGTAGCAAATATTACTGGTAGTTGGGCAATGCCCAGTGTTAGCCTTTAAAAATTGGTATTTTCCTATCCTGCAAATGTTTTCTCTATAAATACACTAGCAAACAATTTATGACTAAACAAATTACAGAAATTGCAAAATGGAAAATTACCTAGGAAATGTTAATTAGTAATAGGTAATAGTTTGTTGAACTGCAAATCAGAAACTTTGAGCCAACCATTCACATGGGTTTGAAGAACTATGACCGTCTCATGAGGAATGCATCTAGTTAAAACTAATCCAAACAGCTTAAATATTCAGATATCACTTTGCTATCAGGAGTTTCACAAGGACTTTCTGATTTGCAATATAAAATGATTGAAAATATTGATAAATAATATAAAGCAATCAATACACAAAAGCAAACCACAAGCTGTACCATGATAAGTTATAAAAGGAAAGACAGTTAATTTGGAAAAATATGTTGCATCAACCATTGTTCCCTAAGATTGCAGGAGAATCAAATAGATCACAAATTAATAACTATGCATCTTCCCATCTTGATGCCTCTGGGACACTGGCTTTAACAGCAGGGAGCCCTGTCAGATTAAATATCTGCTGCAAGCACAAAAATATAGACACTATCTAAACGCACATATATAGGAATTTCTGCTTTATAACTCTTTGGTTGACGTTTTATTTGCTATTTTACTTGCAAGGATCAGACAAGGGAATATTGGCCACTTCAACCAAGAGTGGCAGAAATTTAATTCCCTCATCTCATTGTCTTGTTTCCACCCAGTCTTGAGTGAAGTAGAAACCTTGGCTGTGAAACCAAGGTAAAGGATGGGAGGCAAGCTGAAGCCAGGCTGCCAGGCAGTGCCATCTAGGGGTAAACCATCAGGACAGTGTTTTATGCATTACTCAGACTAAAGAGACCAGACCTATAGCTGCTGTGGGATTAAATATATCAGGGCTTGTATCCCCTAAAGCTGGTCTGGTTTTCCAGCTCTGGAAGGTGGCCTAAAAAGACGCAAAATATTCCTTAGGTCCTTACAGCCTCGTGTCTGTGACAACACTTCCATGAAAGTCTTATAAAAATCTCTGTAGTACTTTATCGGGATTATTAATAATGGTGCTGTTGTATGTTCTAAGTTCTTTACTTTTTTTCTTTTTAATTATGTATCTGTAATAAAACTGTGCTTTGATTAATGTATCTGATACATCAAAAAAGTTTGAGAGGATTTTAGTAAACATTTTTATTATTGGCCACAAAGGTAGAAAAACAACAAAATAAGAGATCTAGTGGGACATTCAGAAACTAAGTGATAGCAAAGATCCCAGGCAGTCACCAGAGTTTCTCTGTCTGTCTCTTTATGTACCTAACTGCCTCAAAAATGGGTTCAGTATTTGGGGTAGGATCCTGCTACGTTGTMAAGTGAAATGACAGACTTCCTAGTCATTTGATCATGGCAGCAAGCAGGAGCCCAACACCCAAATGAGATTAATGGGGAGGTTGTAGCCCTTTTAGCCACTCCATTGCCTCCCCTGGAAAGGATGCTCTTCGGCAAGACCCAAATCCAAGCAACTCTGCTTAGATGTGATATAGAGAAAGGTGGTAAAATATTCTCAACAATGTGAATCCTCTTTGGACAGTTGGGTGAGTGCTGTGGTGTCTGCTGAGAGAAGAAAAGTTATTGCAGTAATCAAGACTTGGTGCAGCTACCTACTCTGTTTCTTAATTTGCAACATAAATAACATGAAAGCTGCAAAGATGCTGACATGTTTAATGCAAAGAATAACTTTTCTTAGGGCTACTGCAGCACAGCTGTACAAACCATAGCCAAAATAATGGTACTTTCACTTGAGAAAGTGTGTCAAGATGCAGAAAAGATCAATGCCCAAGGGAGTCTTTAATCTTGACACAATAGAGAGGTTAGAGAAGGGTAGTGTTGTAATCTCCTCCTTGTAACAATGAATTGAGGTAAGAAGAGATTAAGTGAGCGGCCCAAGAGCATATAGATCTGGCCTGTGTCAGAGCCAGGAACCAAACAGAAATAAGAAAGCAAAACAAAATACAGTTTGAAGAATTCAGACTAGAACCCACGGGCCATTTTTTAAGGGAAGGTAAATTAAGCACTGGAACAGCTGACTGAGGTGTGTCTTGGATTCACTAACACATTTGAATGCGTCACACTTGGATGGCAAGTCTTTCATACATGCCGTGAATCCACAGGAAGCTACTGGCCAGGTGCAACTATGACTCAGTGATTTGTAGAGGTACGTAAGTGTGCACCCCCTGTTGCTCTGCACTTTGAGAAGGTCTCTGGCCTGTGCTGTGCAGGCGTACATGCCAGTTTATCATGATTGCCGTACCATACCATTATCATCATTGCCATATCGTGATACCTTTAGGAATCACGAGTCCCTCCTCTGTCACAACATCTCCCGATGCCTCTTCTCAGAATATTAAACATGCTAAAAATCAGTCTGTTACTAAGCAGCCTAACGATGGATTAGGTGCTTACTGCTGAAAATCTTGGCCAGGTCTTGCAGCAGACAGCAGTGACCACAGCTACCCCTCCCTTTACTTCTTTGCACTGATGCTACATTGTCCTGGCATCAGTCCAGCCCTCACATGAATGTGAGGGTTGCCTGTGATGCCACGTCAGAAGAACAGGCTGACAGCTTTTGCAAATCCCTGCTTTGTACTGCTATAAACAACTACAGAAGATGCAGAGGAGCTTTGAATGGAATAGCTGATCTTCTGAAAAAAAGAAGTGAGCTGTATTAGGGCCACCCCATGCAGGGCACTCACTTGCCAGGCACACACTGCGGTGCCCAGAGTCTGCTGCTCCTGCCATGGGTAACATACACTACCACAGCACAGCTGATTCCACTGTAGCTCACCGCCTTTTTTCACTCCAAATCCTTGTTGGCTGTGAGGAAGTCCTGTCTTGGCATTAGTGTGTGGAAATCTGTGTCCTGTGATACACAGAAGCTCAATTAAATTATCACAGCTGTCCCTGCCTGTGTTAAAGTCCATTATTCTAAGCCACTAGGTCCTCTGCCCCCAGCCTGCATCACTTACCAGAAAAGCAAAGCCTACCACGTGTAAGTAATAATTATAACTCCGGCTTGTGTGTTTTGTTGACTTTTCACAATATAAAACTGTACTGAGTGATTGATTATAGATGTTAACTGTAGTTCTATTATGCTTTTCAAATTACATTAAACACTGAGCAGCATAATATTATTAAGTATACTATTATAGGTGGTGTGCTTTTTCTACCCAGCTTCTGACTTAGGTAATGAAAGGTGTAGGGAAAAATCAATGAAAAACATAGAGAGGCCTATTTGAATTCAGAGGCAGCCAGTTTGTGAAAGCAGTCAACCTTGGCTTCCAAACGAAGTCAGCTTTGGAATACTTTTTATTTGGTGTCAGACTCAGGAAGCTTCCCCCAGGGCAATCAAAAGAAGGAGCTAGGATTTGCATCCCCTCGTCTGGGGCAAGGGTTCCCTGGTGGGTCCGTAAGGGCTGGTGACCCCTGTGAAGAACACGTGCAGGGAAATGATACAAGAGCTGTGACCCAGCACAATCCCTCCTGCTGGCTCTTTGAAAGCTTGTGGTGAATTGCAGCAGCCTGAATCTTTAACCTTGAATTAACACCATCCTCACATCCAGGTGATTGCCTACACTTCTGAAATGCATATGAAGAGCCTCTCCCTGTACTTCCGCTGCCAGGGGTGACACAAATTCAACAAGGAATGATAGCAAAAAAACCCATAAAAGAAGCAAAACTTCTGTTTAGGTTAAAGATGATGGTGGCAGGTCTCCTGGCTACATCCCAAGTCACTTGATGGGCTTACTGAAGGAACCTGACTCCTGTAGTGGGGAAAAAGAAATAGAATGAGGAAGAGGAAAAATGGTTACCCAAGAAAACTTCACAAGTGTGTTGCTACAAGGCACCTCTCTCCAGGGATATATGGATATGTGGTCACAGAAGTGAGGCAGTGCCAAGCCTGCTCCAGTTCATCATTTGAAAGGAGAAAGTTTGTCAGGACTTTAACAATAATGATGGTTGCAATGTACAGAGCAGGCTACATACTGTAGTCTCTTAGTACCTGCTTCTCTGGGAAGGAATGAAGAGGAAGGACAGTAGGTGTTTCACCTGATTGTGTATCATTATCAACAGGTGTTGATTAATAGGTCTTTGTGGGTTTACACAAAGCTTAGATCAGCAACTCCCAAGAACTTATTTCAAAGAGATCCTTGTGATTGAGCTTAAATAAGGAGATGCTTTGTTAGCTTAGTTTTGAATTTTTAGCATTTTGACTTGTAACATGCAGAAAAGATACCATTATTAGCAGTTAGGTGCGTAGGAGGAGTGTGCATTTCAGGTTGAAGAATCTGTCGTACAATAATTGAAAAATTAAATCAAATCATTCTTAATGGGCTTGAGAGCTCACTTGGTAAGAGATTTGTTTTTAATACAAACTTAAAAGAGCTCTGAAGCTTTGACACAGTTTAAAGCTCAGTTCTCTCAYGGTAGTGTTAGACTTCTGAGTTTAGGTCTGTCTCTTTCAAGAAATGAGAAAAAGAAGATCACAGCTGGATAATGAAAGTGCCTTAGCACAATAGCAAAAATGGGACTAGAGCAAACATTAACATCTTCAGCCAAAAAGTCCTAGCAGCCACATGGGCATAGTGGAAAGGAGATCTTCATTTTTAAATCCTGAATTTCTAGGTATGGCTAACCTGCAGGCCTCAGGAAGATCCCCTCCCTGTCCTGTCTACCCCCAGCCATGTCCTGGCACCATGTAGAAGCAAGCCTGGACGTGCATTGAACCCTCCAAATTATCCTCCTCAATCACCATGGGTGGGAAATGCAGACAAAACTAAGTCAGGAGAGACGTGTGCGGCCCCGCAGGCAGGATGAGCAGGAGATGCGCGCCAGGGGCAATACTGCCCTTCACATCTGCCACACATCTGCCTCACTGACGTGGGCAAGGCAACATCCTCCTGCCAGGACAGCCGCCTCTTGCATCTTTACATATTCCTCTAAGGCAGGTGTTCATTTCTAGCCTGATCACTGAGCGTTTAGAGTAATTTAAAGGTAAATAATGTCATCCTGGCATATTAGGGCTAGGAGACAGTCTCCCTGCCCCAGTGATTGAGACAGCTTTGTCAGGGTTACAGGATCTGAAGAGCACAGGACCACATCTTCTGCTGCAGTCCCTGTTCCCCAAAAGACCTTGGTATCTCTGTCAGGCACTTCACTGAGCCATCTGCACACTGAATGTGCACACACCTCCAGCAGAAACACTCTTCATGTTACAAAGGCATGCTTGGGAATTGCACCAATACATGTACCCTGCTTCTGTATAAAAGAAAGTCCTGTCACCACATGGGAAAACTAGAGTTTGTTTCAAGAAAGACAGAAGGCCCTGACATTCAGAGTCCGTCATTAAAGCAATTTAAAAAAATCCATTAAACAGTAGGAGTGGTACCATGACCAYTACCTCTGATCACCACCTTCAGGACTGCATACTCACCAGAAATGTCTCCATTGTAATACAGTCCAGAACRAAAGAATTTCTGGAGCTCCTTCAATAAATAAAGATACAGACATGCCAGCTAATATATACATTCATTGTCACTTCTTGATCTGACGTGGCATTTATTGAATGAATTTGATCACAGTGGAATTGCACAGAGCTTTTGCCTATTTCAAACCTCACATTCTAATGTTACAATGCTCTATATATAATGAACAGCTTAGAAAAGAGAGCAGAAAATTCTTTCATTCTGGTCTTATAAYGTGAAGATCTAGAAGACGCTTCATTAAATCGCAGGAAGGGCATATTTAAAATGTATAGAAAATATATCGAGATATTTAGCTAAAAGATATATGTAGATATTTATGTATGTATGCATAAAAATGTWTCAGAGATAATATTATTTATAAACTGTAGAATTGTGTGTTATATATTACAGAATATATAACATATACTACACAATACATATATACATGTACTTCTCTATAAATTAAACCAAAGCCTGCCATGAGTTAGGCAAGATGTGACCTAATGATTCAGATTTCCTCATACATACCTACTTTGATGCTTCAAACACTGAAAAGTGAAGTCCACAGTAGTGGCTGCTGTCGGATGCAGGAAGCTAGTTTGTGTGGACCTTGTGCCTGGCGCAGGATTACTCTACCTTGCATATTCTGCTGATGTGCAAAAGTACTGCATAAAACTTCAAATTCAACAAAAAAGCCATGCCTTGGACATTGCAAAAATAGATGTAGAAAGGCATGGTCAAAGTAGTCTCAAGAAGTTATATATAGGTATTTCTGGTAATAAAGTTCTGTGAAACATTTTCTGACATGGTATGGACATGGTAATTGTGAACAGTGAGGCAGAGCAAAGGTTACTTGTGCAGCCAACGTTGCTTTAGTGTTTTGGAAGCAATGAAACACTGGCCTAGCAGAGTTCTGCTTTGAGATATGTAACAGCTTTTATCTAGAAAGCAGGAGCCATATATGTTTTTTATTTAATTATCAAAAACGTATTGTATTTATGTATTGTACACAGGACCCAGGCTGAGTGCATACACTCACTGCAAACTGGAGYACACTATGTTAGATGATGTCTAGCAGCCATAGTAAGAGTAAATCTGTGTCCTATAAATCTTGCATTCAAATAATAGATTTAAAAGCAAGAATGCATCATTGCAATGAACTAGTCTGATTCTATGCTTAATACATGCTGAAGATCTATGTCCCAAAACAGCRCACTCAGCATCAAACCCATAATTTCTGAATGAGCTGTGGTATAACTTTTAGAAATATRTTCAACCCTGAATTAAGCCTTCCAGTCATGGGGAACACACCAGCTGTTAGTTGTCATCATAGATAGAAAAAACATGGACTTCGTTTCTAGACTTCATTCATTTATATTTTATTTCTGATCACTGAATCTCCCTGTCTTACTCTCCTGAACAGACCTGTTTACTATCAAAGGTCTATTCCCCATATAGATATCTGCAGACAGAAAGCAAGTCACTTAATTTCTCTTGGATAAATGTTGTAAGTCTCTCTCTCTCAGACATGTGTGCCACATGGGAAATAATTTTGCAACTCTTTTAAACACTTTCAATTTTCACCACGATCTCTACAATGTAGGGACACCACAAGTAGACACCGTGTCAGTATTGCTCCTGCTACTGGCATTGCACAAATGTGAAACCATCCCCATAGTCTTCCAAGAGATTGTCCTGCTGGTAGTCAAGTCTTTCTTAGCTAGAGCCTCACATAGGGTGCTTGTGTTCAAGTGGTGTCCACCACCACCATAATCAGGCAGARCTAAAACTGGACAGCCAGGAATGGAAACAGGGCTAATGGGGAGTTGAAATTATTGCTCATAAAGTATCACCAAGATTAAATTATGTCTTCTGAGTCCAAGTTTTCTGGTGTACCCACCAGCTACCACTTCTCAGATGAACACCTGCACCACCAAGGTACTATGTAGTTTGGCATGACAGACTGCTCTTTTCACTCCCACTCCCTGTTGAACAACGTTGGGKTTTTTTTCCCTAAAAGACAGATCCTAAATTTATTCAAATAAGGTGTGCTCTAAATAGGCTATGAGGCACCCTACAAGACCACTCGGACTTCCTATTGCTCTACCCTATAATTTAACCTTTCACATCCAAGTTTCAGAGGTATTTTTTGACTCCTAGACTGTGGAAAGAGGAGAAAATAGGTTTTGGGTAGGATTGGATATTTTTGTGTTGTCAGGTTATGAACAGGTAAAATGTAAACACTTCTCTCCCATCTCTGTTCCCTGAGCAGAGCTGTGGGGACAGTCTTTCTGTGATTTGGAGAAGACCCCAAGTTTTTTTCCTTTTCCTTTCTTAAACATATTCATCTCTGTCTGCTCTGCAGGCCTTAGGGACGTACAATGAATGCTGACACTGACTTTGTAACATACAATTAACATTTGTCTGACATCCTGTTAATCTGCAATGATAATCAACTGGAGTCTTTTGATCTCGAAAGAAGATTAGCACAGGATGGGCAACCCTTTTAATTGATTAAAATGATAAGTGGAGAAAGAGCTAGCTGCTTCCAAAACCCTACAGCTCAGTGGCCAGAGGAGTGTACACAGTGTATTTTCTAAATCCCCCAGCCACTAAGAAGCTTTGACTAAGATCCCCTATGCACATTACTTCTCACTTTGGGAATACAAGAGAGCACAGGCCTTGAATTGGCAGATCAAGAGGCGTAATGATGTCTACAGCAGTTTCGTGTTCTCCTATAGGGAGAGCATCAGACGAAGCATATGTAACAGATTAAAAGATCAGACAGCTGCTGTAGGTTTGCATGTCAGAAAATCAGCTTTGGTTATTCAGGCATCAGAGAAAAAAAGGATGATTTATTTGCATCTCTGTGTTTAAAATACACACATATTAGGGCAACATTTTAAAATTATGTGCCAGGGAAAGTACATTCTCAGTAGCATCGGTGAGAATTACCCCTTTAGATTTGTAATTATCCCTTTCAAAACTGTCCAGTAAATTTTGCATACATAAAGGAAAAAGAGTACCATCCTGGTTTTAAAGCATTTATACTTGCTTCCTGCTGACCAGAAACACACAAAAACCCAGAATGAATACAAACCTAGCGCGGTGCAGACACTTCTGAGAAAATGGCTAGTGCATACCTTTAACATAAAGCTATAGGAGAGAACATTTAATTAGGGAGCACCCTGGTGGTCAATTAGTGAAAGGAAAAAGTTAAATCTGATGATGTGTGCACCACTATGACAGCAGCCATCAAAGTTATTGCTTACACTGTAAAAAGAAGTATGTTTTAGGACTGTTACTGTCCTGTGTGTCTCACTGACTGTTGCCATATAGTGTGTACCTTCAGGAGCTGTTGGCAATATGTAAGTAAGTGCACACTTTTACACCACGGTGAAGAGGGAAGAACAAAAGCCTAGACCGACAGATTGACAAATTTGATGGTATTTTGTATTGTGGTGTGTGTGGTTGCTCCAGAAATACAGGATCCATTGCAGACTGAGTCACAGTGCTTTTCTACTTGCTCAGCTATCTGCTACCCTTCTGGTTCAGTTCACACTGGGTGGGTTTTTTCCCTGTGGAACTTAGAAACAAGGTCAGTGGGGAGGACTCCTTGTGTGAAGTGCTACACAAATACGCATCCCAAAGAGAGTCTGCAACTCAAAAATTACACAACAGGTAATTTTTACACAAAGGGTACACACAGTGAAGCATATGGGAATAATGAAAGTATTATTTGAYAGAGTAACAGGCAAAAATCTTTGATTTTGTCAAGGATTCTATTTTCTTTGAAATAATCAACTCAAAGAAGAACTTAAAGGAGAGACTGAAGGAGGAAAATTAAGTTGATCTGATGTATTTATGGGTACCTAGAGAGGAATACCTAATAAGACCACACCCTGCCATTCTTGAAAGTCAACTGTTGATGTGTGACATGATCAGGAAATGGGAGCTGCAGAAGAATGCACCTTCAAAGCATCAGCCTAGGATGGTGCCAGGAGGAGTGGCTGTGAGCAGACTGGGATTGCCTCTGCCAGTGTAGCTAGAGAAAAAGATATTGAATTAATCAGTCACAGACACCAAAAGGCTGGAGAAGAGTTACAGCCATGTGGGCGAGCCATGAAAGAGACAGAGAGCTCTAGAGAAAGAGCCTTGGATACAGTCTGAACAGGAGAGTTAAGTTAGGTCCAAGGCAACTTCTCACCGGTAGATGCGAGAAATAAGTAGGGTGAGCGGTGGTGTCTGTAGGGATCCCACAAGAAAATAATARAAAGATGGGTAAAGGAAATTCAAAKGTCTCCCTCAGCTGTGTTGGCTTTGACAAGACATCTAGATATCTGGAGGGACATGCCAGAGACATGGGTGGAGTTTTTAATTGATGTACATTAAAACACTGGATCTATAAACAATGCCAATGGAGAAGCTAAATTTCTGTAAGATCATAAAAATATGAAGAGGGAAAAGAGGAAAGACCAAAGCATGGAGCCCTGTGAGGATATTTCTTTCTAAAGCCACAGTGAAGGAATCCCAACCAGACAGSAAATTTCTAAACATGCCTGCAGGCATGTTCCCCTAGGAACTTTCTTCCAGACTGTGCATGCCTTTAAGCATCAGTATTCACACCATTTGTGCAGCACACCTAAATCCTGTGCACAGCAGCATTTTTATGAATCTCTGAGTTCTCATTCCATTTCATGCAACTTTGACTTGCTTTCAATGTAATAAGTACTCCRATCACCTGGGCTGATATTCTCATTATTCTCTGCCTCCGCTGTTCTTCTTGGCCATCACTTCTCCATGTTAGGCATAATCTGGATCATAATCAGTCTGTGTGGACTGCTATGTCAGTGAATGATGTGCTGCCTGCTGGTACCATGAATGAACAGCTTTACACTCTATAAATGAATACGGGCTTGCTTTCATCAGTCTGCACTGAACACTAACCCTTTCATATTGCACCTTACATTTCAGACTGCATACATATGGCACAGGATGGGCTTTAGTTTATATCTCATCTGTTTTTCGGGTAATGTTGAAATACAGGCTTTTCCTCACAAACCCTTTCTCCTCAAAATAGAGAGTCAGGTTGTTGATAATGGTCTTAATCAAATGATGTGCTTCCTCCACTAATTAGATCAGTTGCCATTTATCACARCATTATTCGTCCTTCAGACTATTTAGCAATTATTTTATCCAATTGTTTTTAATATATTTTCAGGTATTCATGGGATGTTATATCAAATGGGTAACTAAAATCTACTTACTTCATCTCCTATCTTTGCATATCCTACTAATTTTTTAACAGTCTTAGAGCACCAGTTGTTCAATATCTTATTATGCTGTTTGTTGTTTATAATTCCATCATACTTACACTTTCAGATTTTTTTCTCTTAATATTTATTCCACTGATGACATCTAGACTTCATTTTATCAATACCTGGTTTAATACCTGGTTTAACCAAGCCTTTAATCATTCATAATTTATCAAACTACTGTCTTTAAATATCAGCATCCAGGTTGCCATCAATTTTATCTTCTTATTTACCGGTAAGTCTCTATGATGCTTAAAAGGTCTCCATGTATTATTTGTAAAAGCCTTTCTGACTTCTCCCAACTTTTTGGCTAGATTTACCTCACCATATCTTTAATTTTTATTTTCCTAAAAATCTTTTCTCATTGTATATGCAGTTACACAAGTGTCCCTTACCTAGTTTCATTGATATACTTCATAGTCAAGTTTCTTAACACTGGACATTGTCCCAACTCTCTAATGATCTTCATTATGTCCCGTATTCTTATTTGTGGTAACTTAGTGTCTGAGTCATCTTGATTTTTGAATATRAGATGCCTAGAAGCTCTTGGCACTTCTTAGACCGTGTGTGCTACTGAGACTAGGTAAGCACCATGAGTGTGCTTTGCTCAATTATTTGTGTTCAGTCCTAAGCTGACAACATCATTATTAATTACATTTTGCAGGATTTCAGTTCTCATCCTGCTAATTGGACTGATATGCTCATGGCTGACCTTCTTTTCAGTCTTTTACCCCCTATGGCACATCTGTTAAAAGACCACATCTGACCACTTGTGTAATTCAGTGTGTCTTGTTACTGCAGGTGCTTAATTAGGGGTCATGTCCTCACAATAAACTACATAAGCAGAATTAATTTCTCAGAATTTCATTTACTGAGGGGAACTGGGATGGGGATTTCACTTGAATCATTTATGATTTAATCTCCTTGACAGATGTTCATAAATGTCTACACCTGAACTGGAAATATTGTTGTATTCTTATTGGTTAATTCCAGACATGTTTCTTAATCTGCATGTACATGTCACAGAAGCCAATGGTTTTGATTTGTTTGAAATCTTCCCTTTTTTTATGGATGCCTAAGTATTAAAGTGACCATTTGTTCTACCTTCCCCCAAACTAGAACCCCAGGGTTTCTTTCTTCTGAATTAACCATCGCGYTGTTTACCATAAGATTTAGCTGTAGGTGAAAAATTCATTAGGTTCCCTCATTTTTACAGCAGGTTGCAAAGTTTGGCTGTTGCCTGTCTGTGGCTGCAAGGCTCCAGGAACAGCTCAGGCTGTGGAGCTTTCCTGTATGTCCTCACCAGGACTCCACAAGCTATCAAGCATCATGCGTAACCCTATGGGCTCCCTTTKAGATGCTGGGACAGAGATTGAACATTCAAATACACTGGCAGAAGAGGGTAAGCAACAATTTAACRTGTCTGAAGTAAATATTAACACCTCTTAAAACATGCCATTTTATTTCATAYGGCTTACCTTGCAGTAGAAACTATTGATTAAGGCAATAGGATTTCAGAAAAGCAGTTCAGATACTCATGCGAAATGTTTGGTATCCTGTTACTGTCGTTTAATCCAGTGACTATCATCTAGTGTAATATATTCAGAAAAATCCAGGAGGAAGAGATCTTTGGACTCCATCATCTCGGCTGAATACCTCACCACTAGATAATACAGACACACTTCATTTCTCTTGCTTTACTAGCTGTGTAGTGGCTCAACTTCAAGGGATATTACAGAAGATGCCTTTTCTTGAAGTGACTGTGGTCAGYGTGCATGCTTCGGGTTCAAATCCCTCCAACAGGGAAAAATCCAAACTGAGTTTCTTTTGGCTAAGATAAGCACTCTGGCCATTTGGATACTGGCAAAAGATATATTGGACCTGCTCCAGTAAACTTTTTAAATTAACATATCAGCAAATTTTAGCTACGCTTACATAATTTTTACTGGATTAAACCTCAGTTATTTCTCTGACTAACTTTTGGCTTTCACTGCTGCTTAGGAAGAAGAAAATCTCATAGATCTTCAGACCAAGGAGCYTCTAAAACATATGGGAGGCAGTTTAGGCACCAGGGACTGAGATGAGTCTGGGTTGACTTCAGAGGTGCCTAGAGACTTTCAGGACTCTTGTGAGTCAAGCTCTGCTGTGAATGAGGCTTTCTTTTTCCCTAACCTGGCAGAGTTGCTTAAATTCTGCCAAATTTAGGCAAAGTGTAGTTGTAGGTGTAGCGTAGGTTGTTGCCCAAAGGAGCTAATATAGTGGACTCTTATAACCTGACTCACTCTGTGGACCTTACACAATTAAGGAATTTATAGTGACACTTCCCTAAATTGAGGGTGCTGGTGACTGGGAAAGGTTGAGGGTCTTGCATTGTTAGCCAACACCTCACTCAGAAAGCACTTGCATTCTTTAATTTCTTGCTAAGCTTTTTATGCAAGTGTGACTAAGCAGTACGGCAGGGCAAGGAACCCTTTTGTTGGTCTCTAGAACAATATTTATAAGAACTAACATTGCTTTCATTTAAAATATTCTGATGACAAGACTAACCATTATAGTAGCAATACTTTATAATGTTATGACCACAAATCCAAATAATCTATTAAATAAGGAAAAGCAGCATAAACTTTTASAGATGAGTAATTTCTAAGAGTAATTTATAACTATAGAAGATATGAGGTTTATTGAGCTGGATTGTTATTTTTGCCAGTGTCTGGGGGTGAGCAATTTATACAAGGTTTACTGTTACGTGCAATCCCTCTTATTCTGCGAAATGCTGGAAGAACTGTTCCACAAAGGAAAGGTCCAAAGATGAAATGTTTTTCATCCCACAAGCTGATCTGCACAGGAGATGTCCTGAGCATTGTCTGGGATAAGGAAGGCTTGGTGGGCCTCCATTCCTACTGCAGGGGAGCATGGTCAGCTTTCCTGGCAATCACATCAGGATTGCCCCCAGTCATCCCTTTATTCCCACTGTCAGGAAGATGCTGTCTCTCCCTTCATATCAGCATTGTAGCTTCAGGGATGTGGCGGCAGGGTGGCTAAGGGGCAATCACCTTAGCAGCCCTTGCTCTGCCTTCCTGCTCATGTATCTCACACGATGACAAAGAGCGGACCTTCATTTTATCCTACGGTCATATTTTTGGGGCAAACTGTCTGTTACTTAATGGTCATTACTTACCCCACACCATATTCTTGATGAAGAGCTCTGAATAGTTCCCATCTGTAAACTGAGGTTCCCGTGTTTTTTAGTTATCAACCTGTTTCTGAATGTGAGACTTCCTTCTGCTTTTATCTGTATTAATAAGTTCATTACCTCCTTTTAAATGCTGTGACCCACTGACATTTTGTTTGCCATGTAATTCTCAACCAATATGTCAGGACATCCCATTGGCTGGAGATATGTCATAGATTATTTAGATGTTGCAAAACAGACAGACTGCTTTCTAAAAAATGGGACTCTTAAGCTTTAATTTTTTAATGTCTTTTTTCCCTTTTAAATCCAAATTAGGCCTCACTTCCCACTGACTCAAACATTTTATAGATACTTTTAAAATGTATTTTTTCACTGATACTGTCCCACACCACTAACTTCCACTTCCCCAATATCTTTTTTCTGTCTTTACTGAACAAAAGGAAGAAAAATGTCTCTCCTGTTCCTCCATATCAGGCTTGCTGACATTTTCACTAAAGGACTTTTTCTCTATGTTATGTATGCGGTTGCATCAGGATGTATGTGCACATGCTGGCATCTGATATTTTTGGACAGTTTTATTGACTGTATACAGTGATAAAAAATGGAAACCTTTTACCTGGCAGAGCCCTTCAGTGTGTCTCCAAATAGCCCAGTCAGCCAAGGGCTCCCAGCCCAGTGGGTGTCCCTGTGGGTTCAGGAGGAAGAGTGGGACATCAGTCCCTCCTTAGGAGAGAAGGAGGRAGGCAACGGTGTCAAACAGGGATGACAACAGTTTTAGTGTTAATCTTAACAATTTGGAAGGAGGATGGTGATTATTAGCTATTTACTAACAACCTGTACCTGCAGCTGGACACCAGATAGACCTGTCCATCTACAGAAAACAATGATTTCTCCATGCAGGCTTTTCTTGTGACAAGGTGAAGAGGAAATTACCCAGGTCACTTCTCTCATGTCAGTCAGGCAAGATCCTTGGACCTCTCATGCTGTAGCTTTTAGGATGCTTATGGAGAACCTTCGCAGGTGTGAAATGCAGCATGGGTATACATCAAAGGCCCATCTGAAAATCAAGTAATTGCATGATGGAAGTTGGCATCACAGTCCTGGGACAAATATGCTCAGACTTTTCATAATAATCAACATGCCTAGCTTCCTGTTGATACCCAGAAAGCTGGAGGTACTGGTGATCATCCAGTCCAGAAAAGTATGGCTCTTCCTTCATTTTCCAAAAGAAATCAAATAGTAATGTTTTCCATTCTGTGCCATTTTTGCCATTCATTTGTCTGCAGATAAATATTTGCTTCCAACAGTTTATGCCCTCTCCCCCAGTTTGAGTTTATAGTGTATCTGAATTGGTTTCACATATGGTATTGCAGAGGATTTTGATAGCCACAGATGGTGCATCTGCAAACATTTGAAATTTGTTTCACTATCCAAACCTGTAATACTTGTCAGTGTCCCAAAAAGAGTTAGTAAATGCCTGATGTAGCTATTGACTCATAATAAACACTAAAGGTTAGTGAGTTGTTGGGAATTAAAAAATCAAAGAAATCTTATCCCCTAATTCTGTAGCTCCAGCAATAATATCAGGAGGAGGATCACCTCACAGCAGGTAAATTGAAGGAGAAGTTTTTGTTGGCTTTTCTGTGATTCACATTCATTTGTAACTAAATGACCTTATTTCTCCTTTAGCATATTACATTTTGCTGTCATTAAAAGAATACAGGGGAAGAATTTGTATATGTATTGCCTAAAAATATCAAAGTCCATTCAAAATAAAAAGAAAAAGCAGGATTATTACGCAGAAAAAACTGACTCATTTATTAGTGCACTTATATAAAAATTTAAAATTACTTGTCCGTTTAGAAAAATCCAGATAATTTTTGTTTTCTGTGTTACATGAGTACCAGCACCCAGCAGAATTCACCCTGGCTGGATCCTTCACAGAGACCTGTTGGTGGGCYGAGGTGGGGAGGGGCCAAAGGCAGAGACACAGCCAGCCCCTGCTTTAATACGATGTCAGCCCAAGCAGGTAGTTCAGCTGACGGCTGTGGCCCAGATCCCATCTACATAGTGATATGGTCTGGCCTTTGCTTCAAAGGCAATTCTGCCTCTGCCTGTAAGTAAAGGTAAGGACAGGGAGAAACACTACCTTTTGCACTCATGCAGACGTTTTGAAATATAAAGTGCCATTAACCCAATAAGCTCATCAGAAGTCCTGGCCCCAGCTCTMAAATTGTTAGGATGACTCCATAATAAAGGGTAGATGGCAAGAGAAAGAAAAAAAAAAGACATTATCTCCATTTTTCAAATGATAAATGAAAGTCCTGCAAATACACGTGACTTGCCCAAAGTGAGACAGAAAAATCTGTGCCAGAGCTATGCTGCACTTCAGCTGGAGCGTGCCAAGCCCAGACTGGGTCCTCACACTGATTTATCCACAGTCTAAAGGCACTGATGATCCAATAAGCTGTATGGTGGAAAGCTCTTAAGAACAAACACGTGGAAGGATGGAACCAGGTGGATAGTAAATGGAAAGTTGTTCCCACAATTAGGGTTATCTGAAAAAGTCCAGAGTTGGTAAAGGAGACCAAGACAGAAAGTAAGGCCGAGCCTATGAAAAGTGGAATGAAGGAGGCTTAGAAGTCAAGAGCAGACCCTAGGACCGGAGGGAAGGGAAGCAGGATATAAGGTTTTCATACATCTATCATGGTTAGAGGAATGGGCAGGGMAATACTGCAATTTTCGCAGCTGCAACTTTGCTGAAAAGGAAAGGTAGAAAGCAGAATGTAAAAGAAAGACGAGTCTACTTCCCAAGGATGAACAAAAAGGGTGCAATGGTGCCTTGACAGTGTGTGTGTACATTCTGTAGTGAAAGAGGGAGCCAGACTTGTTAAGGGCCTGGGTGTGAGAGGAGGAGAGAATAACTCCTAGAGCCGAGCCCACGGCAGGATGGGCAGCCGGGAGAGGTCTGTTCCTGAGTGAGTCACTATAGCCCATGCTGTCCTGGTTGCGGGGAGCCTGCTCAATGGGTGCTGCAACAACCATGACATCCCTTCTGCTTGTGGACATCTGCTTCCTTCAAGCCTGCCGGGCTGGGAGCTGCAGGGGAGAGCCATGGCCAGAGAGCAGGAGAGGCAAGCAGCAAGCTTTGGGCAGGTAGGAATGGCAGAATAAACAGGCAGCAGCTCATGTCTCTCACAGRCGTGGTCTTCCTTCCCAGCCATCGATTACAAGCAGTTTTAATCCCCAAACTTGACAGCTTTTCTACAATTTGCTTGTAAGAGTGAGTGTATTTGCTGAGGACTCACACATTCATGTGTAAACCTCTCTTCCTAGACTTTAAATGTCTATACAAGGGTCATGGCTTTGTGCATGAGTTACTGTGCAATCAAAAATAACGTATTTTTGCAAGCAGGGGAATGAGAATTGAGACCGAGCTTCTCTCTCACTGTACAAAGTTTCAGATTTACACAGTGCAGCTTGAAACCATAACTGTTCTAATGAGGAAAATCTGCAGTCAACTGAACTTTAACTGTTTTGGACACTATTACTGTAAAAATAAATAATCAACCAACTTTATCTCTGAATATAAAACTCTGCAGTGGGAAGATTGACTGAATAACTGACATAATTGCTGAGGAAGAGATGGAAATAACAGTTTACAGTTCACAGGATCTCAATGGACAATCAACGTAGTAAATTAGGATGTGGCTGAAATTATAGATACAGTAATTAAAATTAGCCATGAATAATAGAACACAGTTCCTCTAGAATAGAATAGAAAGTGCCACTAGACAGAAACAGAATAATACTATGGAAATACAGAAATTTTAATTTTTAAGAGAAGTTCAAATTGGCAAGAGATGTGTTCAGTATCTACACTGACACTTTTCACGAGCTTATAATAGGCAGCTGTAAATTATTGTTGGAGAGGAATTCAATTGAGTTGCATCTCCTCCTTATGAAAAGCACTTTCTGAAGCACATTTAAAGTCAATGCTAAGGTGTCTCTAAATTACTATTCAGACAGAGTCTATTCATTTCAGCTGGCCACAGTTTGACTGTACTCTCCTCTTTAGTCTACTGCTCTCTTTTAAATTGCAGAAACTGTTATGAACAGAATAGCCATAAGCCCTGCTGTTCCAGCACAGTGGCTATTCACAACCAATGCTGGAGCTGCGTTTTTCATAACAGGAGAAAATTACAAAACCAGAAAAAGTGGGGAGGTTATTTGTTCTTTCAGTTTCCCTGCAAAACTCCTGTTGGAAGTCACAGCCAACAATGTGATGCAGAACGTAAGGCATTAGTTGGTTCTAGCGGAATGATTCCCACATTTTTTAAATCTCAAAGTATAATGTGATTGTGCTGAATGACAGCAAAGCTGGCCAAGAAGCCTGTATGTCATTAGATTTCTACTAAATATATAGGTTCAGATTCAGCAGGCTCTATAAACATGTCTGATTTCAAGGTATGTGGACAGTATGACTGAAGTCCTTTTTTGCCAGATCTGATCTTAAGTAGTTCCTCTGTAATATCAATGCTGAACATTCAGGCTTTCCAACGGTAAAATTTTTCTGCTAGAATCGCATGCGTACATTTTGAAAATTTTCCCTTTCTCTTGTACAAATTCCAGTGACACGATGGAGGATACCTGTGGCATCTCTAATGTTTTTTAGCTGATGGGAATCTCAACAGAAAATTTTGTCTTAGATGTGCGTATGTGCACATTTGTAATGCAGTGGGGCTTCAGGAGAACAAGATCATACAAAACACAGTATAAGTAAGTTATTCGTTATCAATATAATACCAACAAGATAGGAGTATTCAGTTGTTATACATTGGAAAACAGAAAAAAGTGGCCATTACTTTGCAGATAACCTTTTAACATTGTCCAGTATGGCCCTTTCCAGTTGCCACACTGCCATCCCTGTGAGCCTGGGACAGACACCAAATCCTCTCTGAGGGTGTGCCTGTAGGCACATGGGTGCATGAGAATGCTAAGCCTGCCTATCAACCCCAAGGCACACAAAACCCCCCTATTTAATGATAAAAACAGCTTCATCATTAAAAGGAGGGTTGAACATACGGGTATACCTASCGTATGTACACCTTTATCACTCCCCCTCCCAAACCGAATCCTCATCACTCCTCCTCACAAACCAGAGCAGAGGGCAGCCAGGGTGTTGGGAGTCTCCAAATTTTCTTTGTTCCAAGGGTAGGTAACACTCACAAAGACTTAACTGAGGGTTATAAAACCCACGTGGGGATGGGCTCCACTAAACCCCAGGGTGACTCAGTGCTGGAGGATATGATAGCAAATTTGAGTTTTGATTTAAAAGCATGATTATGCCTGCRATATGTCTTTTTATGTTTCTTTCTCTTGTACTACATGTATTCTGGCAAATCTTTGGATTCTCCACCAGTTTTCTAATGATCTGTTATATTATAAAAATCTTGTTTTGTTTTGTTTTGTTTTGATGTTAGCTGTTTCTAATGATTCACAATTAATTATAACAACTCTAAATTTTCAATTTAAAGTAGTTTAAATTATTGCCCAGGCTTTTCCCATAGGCAGAGGCATGCTAGTAGTACTGTACTGGTGAATCAGATTTAATACGCATTTTGAAACAAGCATAGCTACAATTATGCCCAGAGAATCCCTGCCAACTTTTTAATGGTTTATTTTTATTGTAAAAGCATCTTTTAAATACCTTTGTTTCTCCTGGGATGGAAATTATTTTTTTAGAGTGTTTCATGCCAAATTTTTACTTAGTATGTTACCTAGTAATCTATTTCTCATTACACAAAAATCACAAGTTATTTTCAATAAAATATAGAACCAATACAAGAGAACATGCTGGAATTAAAGGTATTTGTGTTTGCTGGAATACGTCCAGTAGTTATTATTTTTATGTTACTCCTGATATTTTAAAGTGCTATGCAAACATTAAGTGAATCATAAAACTTAAGAACTCATTATTGCTCTATCCTTATTTTATAGACGGTGAAAAGAGGGCACAGAAGAGCCCTGCCCATTGCAACAAGGAAGCAAAATTAGAACTCCTGTTCCCATCTCTCAGATGACTCCTGAAAGTGCTTTCTGAATAACAACCCACCTCATGAGAAAATTGTCTTTGATTTTGCTTCTGTAATAAGATTTGGACTTTTTCTTCYTTCATGATGCACAGAAAAAAGAGAAGGTGTTTACATTTTATTCATCACGTTGATAAATGTTGTATGTCCAAATTTTGAACCATTCTTCCATTGCTGCTTGAAAACCAAATGAATGCTAAGCAGTGCCAGTCACCACGTGGTAGCTATACCTGCATTTTTCATGAGACCATGTTATGCATATTAGACTGGCTCTGAAAGCTTCAATTAGTACATTTGAAGTCCAACCTAAAACATGAGCAACTAGCTTATATAGATGCCRCTGAACACAAAGCAATAGACACAGTAGGAAATAAATTAGATATGTACATTTTTTCTACCTGATTAACAACATACAAGGAGAATTAAGCACAAAAAAACCACGTAAAACATTGATGGATAAAATGGGAACATATTCATGACCACATCCCAATCGTAGGTTGTTATCTTACAGTAAAAATACTACTTAGATGTTCTGAATGAGGCACAAGGCAAATATCTTTGAATTTGGTTGAATTAGTTTTCATTTGTTTATTTTTGTCATAGGTAGACCATGACCCACTGACACTTGATTCTGAAACTCACTCATTTTGTTAAATTCAACTTTAGCAGTATGCTGGACTGAGGCTCCAGTCATCTCTTTGGTGGTGCTACCTCTCTTATTTGCTATGAGTCGAGTGTGACACCAGTGATTATTACTATCACTATTTGCAGACTTTGCTAACTGTGGCTTCCCCAGTCTCAGAAGGGGTATCGCAGGAATAAGAAGGTACAAAGAAGGGCAGCAAAAATGTTCCCCCAAGAAATCTGTTCCACAGTTCAATCTGTGGCACCAGTGATTATTACTGCCACTATTCACATCTTAAATACTTATATACTTACTTATATCACACTTAAGCAAGTGTGGAGTCAGGTCAGGTTTTAATATCTCCTTATCTTTGTATTTAATTTCACCTAGCTAAGATTTCCAGACCCTACATTCAGCAAGCAGCTATCTGGAGCATGCCAGAGGGCACCGAAGCAACAAAGATGGTAAATGTCAATTAAAAAAAATAAAGAAGGTGTGAATGATTTTCCATGCAGGCCTAGAAGGATGACATTGGAAGTGCTGATTTTTAGGAACACTCTTCTCTTCTGTAAAATAGCTATTGAAGTAATTATGGAATAATCTCTACTATATGACTTGTTAACACTATTAAAGATTACTATTTTTTCCCTCAGTAGTGTGCATTCCCATTGGATTGCCCCAGAAGTGCAAAATATATTTGTTTAGTCAGAAGGACTCCTGCTAATTGCTCGATGGCACTTGCTGTGCTGGAGAGATTTGATATTTATGTTGTTGCTCTGAATGCAATGCACTTCTGATTCATTTTAATGTTGTTTGGATAGCTGTGAAGAGAATAAAATGGCACAATATTGTTTTCCTATGCTGCTTTCAAAGTGACATAATTACTGCAAATATTGCCTGAGATACCCACTGAGACAATCAGGGGACTTAATTTTAGATGAAGCAATATGTATCTGAAGACTGAAAGCAAAATGGTGCACTGCAAAGTGATGGAGGAAGTATTGGAACAGAGATCGCTGCTAAGCACCAGGTTACCTACCTACTTACTCCCAGCCAGAGGTTACATACTTTGAGACAACTGTCAATTTTTATGTCAGGTACACTATACTTTGTCTTAATTCTGTAACTCTCCTTTACAAATAACAGCAGAGCTATTTGTGTTCTAATTGATTACTGTTTCAATCCTTCACAGAAAATGCACTTGTTATCATGAACAACATGCAGTTATTCCTTCAGAGACATAATTTGTAGGTTGATTACCTTCTCAATGTTATGAAGCAGCCTTTCGATTAAAGAGAGAAATGAGAAATTTTATGCTGCTTCTTAATTTTACACCTCTCAGTGTGAATGTGTGTCTTAGCATCACTCTTCATTCAGAATAACCACTGATTTCCCCCAAACACATGCTTCACCTCTGAGGTTGACTCCAGAGCCCACTTCTCCGGAGGCAGGCCTTGCTCTTCCCTTTATCCACGCTGGCCCACATAATATCAGGACCATTCTTCGCAGCCTTCCTTCTCCCTCATACAAATGCCCCGGTCTCATTCGGCTTACAAAAGCAAAAGCTCGGTGCCTGGACCAGCTCGTAAAAGGATAGCTTGCCTACTAGCATCATGGGAGGAGCTGTTCAGTTCACAAAATCATTTGGTCCAAGGCAGAGGTGGGATTCCCACCCAGAGGTGGGAGGAGGTGAGCTATGCTTACGCTGTGTGAGTTAGCTTGGGCCCATGCAGGACGCATGGCATAGCTTAGAGTGAACTCACATGAGGTTTGCGCTGGAATTAGCAGTGCCCTCATAAACGTGGAAGTCTCCAGCACACTCAGACGAAATGCACTAGCATAGGTGCAAAGACTTGGTGATGAAATACTATAAACCAGCTTTACATCTTGCTGTACACTTGAGCACACCCTGTCACTTAGAGGTCCCCTAGCAATGCTCAGAGCTTCCTGYGGGGAAAGGGACTCAGAGCCCAGGAGGCAATATTTTGTGAATTTCATAGAAACAACGAGGGGAAACTAAATCAGATTCTACATCGTACCTTTGGGAGTTGTTATCCAGAGGAAAAAATCTTGAGGGGTCTTTTGATTACTGCTGATTTTCATGATCCTTGGCAGCTCTGAAATACAAACTAAAGATTTTGGATTCAGAGCATGGGATGGATGTATCCATTTTCGCTAGTACCCTGTCACCAAGCAGACAAAAGCAGATGCCTAGAGAAGAGAAAAAGAAAAGGTCAAAAATGTAATGTTGTTTCCCTAGAATACTTTTCCGTCTCCAGGGTCTCCTTGAGTCAGAGATGGTGTCTTTGTAATTAATAGCCCTGATGGGTTTTTTTTTTTTTGATAGTTGTTTTTCAGTTATCTTTTAGAATCATAGAATCATAGAATCATAGAATCATAGAATCATTAAGGTTGGAAAAGACCTCTAAGATCAT
>JASVER010000004.1:16070345-16122003 GCA_030449065.1 Oceanodroma leucorhoa | reverse complement strand
TTCTTGGGGAGCCTCCACCTGCTGCCTTTGCTTCAGGGATGGCAGTGTGTGGCTCCACCAGTCTATCTCCACCAGTCTATCTCTCTTTTGGACTCATATAGATGCTTTGAGCCTGAAAGAAATGTAGTTTACCTGCACCATGTGAAGAATCAATTCCTTTCATTTGCTCTGAGTCTGCCATCTGCTTACTTCTGTTATCCTGTAGTTCTTGCTTTGGCAGAGACCGTGAGTAGCTATTCCCGATGCACCTCTCTGTGCATTTTTTTAAAAATGTGCCACTTCTCCCTACTCCCCACTCCAATTTCTCTCTTTGCTAAGCTAGTGTTTACTTAGTTGCTCTTCCTACGGAAACTGTTCCATATTTTTAAAAATAGTTCCGTGGTTTTGAACATCCCTGTCACCCTGCTCTCAATCTTTCCCAGTTATACTATATATTTTTTGGGATTGGAGGATGAGAACTGCACATAACAGTTCAAGACGTGGCTGAACCGTGGATTTATTCAGCTGGGTAATGAGATCCTCTGCTTRTTTCAAAGGCTTCTCTGTCTTAAAACTGATTATCCAGCATAGTCTTGCCAGCTCCTGTACGCATATTGTTTGGAGACCTGTAATTATGTAAGAGTCTCAGCTTGCATTTATGAGCTGCATAAACAAGTTTCTATCTTTTGTGACTAGAGAAAAAATCTGCAGGAAGTAAAACCTATAAGTCTGAAATCAGAAGGTGCATTATTTTTGGGGGTGTGTGTTTAAATTTCACTCCTTTAAACCTGATTTCATAATTTGAGGATATATGTAATATTTGTGTGCGTTTTATTAGTATTGCAGTATTTTTTGACATTTAGTATACAGATTGGATGAGCTATGCTGAATAAATCTCATTTCCCAGTGTACAAGACATACTGCCATCCGTAGATGGGATCCCCATCTCCTCACCCTAGCTTCATACCTGGCACGTCCTTATGTTTTGGCCTCTGTGTTCTCCCCACAGTCCATCTCTGACTGCAGCCAACCTGCTGTTAAGAGATGTTCTTACATATGTGAACTCCCAAACCTGCCCAGGAACAGCTTGGGAGAGAAATGGTTGACCGGGGATGGCTCAGACGGGCTCTAGGACCTTCAGTCTTTAGGTTTTGGTGCCACAGCCTTATTTGGAAAAAAGAGCAGGGACAATAATCCCTCCACGTGACTCATTTTACTTCTGACAGTGACATGTGAGCAGCCAGAGTCCTTCCTGAGAGCAAAGACCCAGTCCTGCTGATTTTTAAAAGAAATGTCTGACTCCTGTCTGTATTCTGAAGATCATGTCTGTTTGTTCTAGCTCATCAAAGTTACGGTCAGATAACGAAGCTAAATAACATCAGACAAAAGAGYTTTTATCACATGTTGTAGACCTAGAGAAGGAAATAGAATAGATGTAGGGAAAACAGATAAGCAAGGGTTAGATGTAGCTATAGGGAGGGAGCTGGTATTAAAGCAAGGTCCTTGTCAATAAATGCCAACCAATGTAGTCTGAAGTACTCTTGCTCAGCTGCATAAGGACTCTGCATGATAGATGTGAAATGAGAGTGCTAATGTAGCAGGTACTTATTCTACAGTCTTGTTCTTCTTCATAGAACAATAATTAGCTGCATGTCTTTTTTAAGCAGTGCTATTACTATTTTTATTTTTATTGACCCTTGAATCCTATCCAAACAGCCATAATGCTTTTTTGGACTGCTGATATTACTTATTAGATGCTTACAAAGAGCAAAATTCAGTTTAGATGTGCCGTTTTATAACTAACTGAATAAAAAATCTACCATGTGTAAATAAAATGTCAAGACAACATCTGCTTTGATTAGTGTTATCCAAATGCAGTTTCCATTAGTTCTCCTTGGAAATTAAGTAGAATGAACTATAAGGAGAAATGTGCACATGTACCTTCTTGTTTACATCTCGGAGGTTGAAAACTCTGAAAACAAACTTAACTTCAGTGCTATCATTCCCATTGGAATAATCCCATTATGTTTCCAGGAAGTTATAGACATTTAGTATCATCTCCTGCACTCGTATACCTTCTTGTGATGTTGCATTTTGAAATAATCACTTTAAAAGCTAATGGCCATTTGGAAAAAAATAAGGTCATTGTAACCTGTAAGGGCAGAGATTCAGAATTTCCAAAGCAGCATTTGTATTTATACATTTACGTTAATGCTAAATTAAGGAGGCTGAACTGGAAAATTACAGGTCCCATTTCCACTAGTTTAGTTATGAAAGTTGCCTCAAAGCACGATGGCTATTTTCTGTGCAAAATTTTTCAGCKCCATTTTGCACTTCCATCTTCTACTGGCCTCACTGACTCTGGAAGACTTTCTCCTTTAGAAGTTTTAAAAGCTTTATTACTTTTTACATTCATTTAGCAAATTGTTTCTGGAAACTTTTTTGGGCCTATTACATTGTGATCRTATACATCAATTGTATACAGAATTCATTATTTTTTGTAATTATTTGTGCTTTTTGAAGGGTGCTTTTTAACACCCAGTATCTTTATTTTGTCATGTGTGTTGTTTTTCTGCACGTGTTTGGTCTTTATGAAATCCTAATTTCAAGAGTGTATATATGCTCTGAATCACCATTGTGGTCATTCCATTCCATTCCATTCCGTTCCATTCCATTCCATTCCATTCCATTCCATTCCATTCCATTCCACCATTCTTCATGGTCTCTTCAACTGTTTTTCTTCCCTTCACTATTCTTGGTAATTTTCTTTCAAGACATGCTCTCATTTTTATTCAGATGCCTTTTTTAACATGTGCCCATGTCAGATTCTTTTGGTTTTGTCTTTTCTACAGAGATGGTCACTATGATAAAGCGGGTCCAGTCTTCAGTTACTACATCTTGAACCAGATCCTGTGCACTGCTTGGAAGTATACCAAAAGGTGCTTCTCGTCTTGTAGACTTTCTGACTAGCTTCTTCATGACTCCATCATTGATGGTGTCTAAAAACGTTGTTTGTTCTTTCTGGCTCATCTTAATATTTATCTTCTGCTCTCACACTCTCTCTTATTTCCCTTGCCATTTTGTATCATGCTCACTGTCACCATTTTGGTTGGGTGGTCAGTAGTGTAGATACCACGCTCTTCCTACTTACGCAAAATACTTTTGAGTAGAGATTCAGATTTCCACAGAATTCACCTTACTTGACTTGAATATTTCTCCAACATTGCACTCCTTCAGTGCAGCCTGGCTGGGCAACCTTATATGGTTTGCATCACAGAATTATACTGCTAGGGAATCGAAACAACATTTGTGAAGTTTCTTTTTAAGAGCAAAAACCAAAACAGCACACACTGGGAAAAACAACAGAAATGATAATTGGTTTAAGTCAGATTTCTTCTCATGAGCTCTCTTCAGTGACCAATAAAAAAAATCTGTTGGTGCTGTTRAAGTGGAATTTAATTATGAGCAGGTTTGCTGCCTGGAAGTTAGACAGCATATAGATAACTCCTAATGATAAGTGCATTGAAATGCTGGCAGAGGCTAGCTACCGAGGGTACAGAACCTCCTTCACTGAAGACTTTTCAGACAGATAATACCTTGCACAAAGGATATGGTTCTGCCTCAGTCCAGTAAGTTAAACCGTGTCATCACTTCCAGCCTTACTTTCCTAACTAAAGTTAACTTAGTTAAGCTTCCTAACTAAGTTTCAAACTTGCATAATCCAGGTAACTTTTCTGCATGCTACAAACATAGTCTGACACTGACAATGTTTAGTTTTCCTCCATTGCAAAATGAAGTCCTCAGGCCACGGTGGGTCAACCAACTAGCCATTAAAAATAAAAACATTTAAAATAAGCAGTCTTTGTAGTAGAACTTTTGATCCCACATTTCCAATTATGGAAAAGTTACTTTCAAAATACTTAATGTAAATATTATTTCAAATGTTACAATTTTATATCCCACAATCTGTTGTATACTAATTAAAATGAAGAGAGGAAATGTGAGAGCCACATAGACTACTGAATTTAAAACAGTAATTCAAGAAATTAATCCATTTTAATAGAAGAAGTTCATGAATTAAAGATGGATAATTAAGGCAAAGAAAAAGGGGAATCTTAAACAGTCCTTTATTTGTGTTCAAGTGATGCCCTCACTGAAGCCTTGTGATGACACCTGGAACTAACCRCATGAATTGTTATGAAGTTTATCCCCAGATTTAGTATGTAAATGTGAGGTTTTCAGTGAGGTTCATACTAACTAGGAAAAACAAGACTGAGCATAAACTACTCTAAGTGAGCACACCTTCAGAGAACGTGCACCCAGGTAAACCYGGCACAGTCTCGGGGTGCAACAGTCTGAGACCCTACTTTGCTTTGCCTTAGAGACGGGACAGTCCACAAAGAGGACACAACCACCTGGTAGCGGGACAACAAAGCATGCAGGGTGCTCTGGCCTTTCGCAGTGCCTCTATACCCATCCCTCCTGGGTTCAGCTCATCTTGTGCTGAGATGCAGTCGGTCTCCATGGGAACCAGCATCTTCCACTCTGCCGGAGCCCTGAGAGCTGAGATCGCTGGCTCTGCCACTGCCTMGGTACCACTGCAAGGGACGGGAATGAGAAATGCTCCCTTCCAATATTCACTGTTTTTTCCAGCCCAATAGCTGGGTAAAGCAAGCTCTTAAAATGGGAGTACTAAAAATACTGGAATCTGTTAATTTTTCATCTTGTGCGAGGGCAGCCAGGTACCTCACCTAGCTTTAGGAAGTGGAGGTCAGTGCTTCAGTTAGCAATGGTTGTCCTTCCCCACTTCAGTCTGCAATGAAAGATTGCATGGCTGGACGCATATCTGTCTCTTTCTGAGCAAACCGTCATGTCATCCAGTTTAGTCATCCAGAAGATGCTAACCACAGAAACTAAAATTCTTGCCCAGAAAGAACGCTAGACTTAAATACAGAGCAGAGAGGGAAGTGGGCGGGAGTTCTTCCCATTGATTTCAAACGACAAGAAAACATTTAGTGTGAAAGTATTAATCAGAGGGAGTCAGCTGGAGAAGTTGTCCTTGTCACAGTCTGCTTCCTTAAGTTGAATGCCTAACTTTTTTTGCATACAGCTACAGTTCACCTCATATCACTTACTCACAGATCCACCTGTGAAAATACAACCCATTACAGTCAGCATCCAGCCCTCCAGAGGCTAGCCTCCAGGCAGGGTATATAATCCTCAAGCATGGCTCATATTGCTGGATGGTTCTCCCATAGAAGAGCTCGAACACCAGCATGTGGGTGCACTGATTTACAATCACAAAACTTTGCACACGGTAAAGGTACAATCTTTCAGTACAAAGTGTTGCTTTTATAGCATAAYGATCTTGAGATCACACCACAAAAAGCCCTTTTAGCAACAAATAAATTCCTCATAAAAAACATACATACTGTGTATTCACCCTCTTTCCAATGACACTGACTTTCAATAGCTGTAATGATTATAAGTAGCCTTCTTTTTAGCACAGTTTCACCTGATACCAAAATAAAAAAAATCCCCATTTTTTCTGTTCAGATTGAGATCCTGTTTTCACTTGCCGTGACAGATATGTATTTAATCTAAACTTACAGTCAAGTTGTGTTTAATTAATACTGTAACCAACATTCCTGATTTTAAATACCTCAGAATAAAGCACAAAAGGTCACAAAATTCAAGGTCTGTATTCTACCAATGTACTTTTTCTTCATAACAGCCTTTATGATATAATAGGCAAGAGATTTTTCTCTCCAGTATCTGTAAACGTACATTGCAATAACATCTATACTATGCTGAAGTATTTGTGCTGCTGGAAGTTCTACATGGAAAGAAAGAAAACAAAAAATGGAAACCACAACTAAACATTATTTCTATCTATCTCTGGCATAAAACATTCACTTTGCTAGCAAAATAAACATGCATTTCACATAGATAGAAAATCTGAACAATAGAATTCCATCGATTTTTACATTCTGTCCTGGAAATACATTCCTAGCAATGTGACTCTTCATTAATAACATTAAAACAGAGATACTCATTAGTTACAACGTGTTAAATATTTGAGTACTGTGGTGAAGACAAATTATTTCTACACAGCTATAAAATGAAGATCACAAAGGACTTCATTTACTGGTAACACTTTCCCTGAACTTTTAATTAGAACAACAGTGCAGGGTTACAAACATGGTTCAGTCCTGGGAGATTTTCAGTAGCCAGAGCAGTATGTGGCTATCTTAAATAGTCTATTTTTTATTCTGAACCATCCTGCTAAGTACTCAGCCCTGGATCCAGACTGGTCCTTGGCAGAAGTGCTTGGAAGCACGCAAGGCATGCAAGGACATATCCATAAAACCTGTGTCACTCCTCCTCAACAGACGGGGCAGGCCCACAGCCTGTTAGACAGGGGTCCATTTGACACCCCCAAAGGACACCAAAGCTCAGTATCGCTGAATTCAGATAATTGCAAGGCAAATGACCTAGGGGGAGGAGCACAGATTGCAGAAGGATCGAGTTTACAAAAGTCTCCAGGAAATGCCAATTGTGCAGGGCCAAATGCCAGCTGATACTGCATCTCCATTTCAAGTTTGACGATAAAGGCACTAATCCCTTTAATAACCAACCACACTGCGCATGAAACACGTTACAAGATAACTACATTCTAGGAACTGAGCTACATGTACTGCAAAAGTTAACTTTTTTCCCTTGGATAAAAAGGATTGTGTAACATTAAAGCAGCACCTGGCACTTGCTGAGCCTCTTTCCTGAAAGCACTAGCTTTTGTCTGAAGATTGAAGCCCTGATCCTGTAGAGAGTGAAATGAAATCTCCCGAAGGCTGATGGTTCTTCTGGGCAGTCCTTGCAGGATGGCAGCACTGACTTGTTTTTCCTCTGTTAAAGTAACCTGCTGTGACCTATATTCAACCCATGTCTCACAGGACCACCCCAGATGCACCATTTCCTCCACTAAGTGTTACCGCCTCTGACTCAGTCGATGATACAGAAAGCTTCGTCCCCTTGCAATCAAATTACTTTAATTACTTTCCGCTGCTAACACTAGCATCATGAGGTACCTGAGAGCGGGTTTATCTGAACCATGCCTGGTTAGTTAGACTTTTGTCTCCGAAGTGCAACACGAACTCCAGTGGGGCAAAGGAAATGCCAGGACTGCAAACGCAGAAGCATTAACTTCAGTCTGCGAGGGCTCACTTCCCCTACTCCTTTCTACTTCAAACAGCTTAGTGCAGATAATTGCTACTTGCAGACACTCTCCCTCGTAAACCCATTTTCCTACGATCTGTAGCATCCTGTTTCTTTCACTGTTTGCAAAGATGCTTTCAGTGATAAAAAAACAAGCCTGGTATATAACTTGCTTCAGACCCAAACCGCATAGAAAAAAGCCATACTGTCAAAAAATAGACATGTCAGTGAAAGGTTCCCAATCAGTCGAACATAACAAAACAGGTAGACTTTGCCTGGCAGTGCTGACTACATGTATTTGCTCTCATTAGTCCATGCTATTTTGCTGTTGTTTTCCCACCGTGAAAATTGCTGTATGAATCCACAGTGGCTCTTCCAGCTGGAAATAATATATATTACTTTAAGTTTCTTGGGAGGAGCAATCATTTGTAATTTAGTCATGCTGTGTCATTCCAGGGCAAGCAATATGATCTGACATGTTGTTTACAGTATAATGATGTAATAGAAATAAACCTGGCATGGTATAGAATTATCCTGATCTTGAAAAACTGATGCCCATCAGTACATGATAGCCACCAGATATGAAACAAGGCAGGGAAAAAAACTGGGTGAAAGATAGAAGTTTGTACAAAAGTCACATGTGAAAACTTTTCCCTCCTTTTACAAATGACATGAATACAAAAGGAACCTCACTTACAGTCATAGACAGAGATTCTTCTTCACCGCAGGTGATTTTGTTGAATATCTTTAAAGTTACTACCACCTTCAGCTAAGCTGTGTTTTCTCTGGCCGGCCTTTCACCTGAGCTCATAACATAAGCCATAGGAAACCACAGCAAGAATGAGAAAGAAGGAAGCAGACAAAACACCCCTGATTTGGCAGAATATGGCACTGATGTTTTGGAAAGTGCATTTTTTTCTAGAACCACTGTAGAAATTATCCTATAGACTGAACTGATGCTAGGGAAAGGGCAGTGTGACCCTTTTTTGTTGATTCCATTTTCTGGATGAAATGTTATCATGCAGCACCACTAAAATCTGATTCCCTGGCAGTTTTTTTCCTGAATATACTAACATTATTTTTTTAGCAAAGTTCAAGGTTAAGCAAGTAGCATAATATATAATTAAAGGACTCTTCAGCTTCTGGTAGGTTCAATTTTATTTCTGATCCTATTTTACTTCCTATTCCTTTGTAGTGCTCTTGCACATGTGTGGGGTGAGATCCAGTTCACATTAAATTTCAGTGTCTGGGTGTCTGAGCTCCTCCTACAACAAATGAAACTCTTGTCACCAGCTGATGGGAGGCCAGCAAGTGGTCCAGATGGTCACCCACTAAGTGTCCGTGGAAGGAGAAGCTGCATCACCTCCTGGGCTCTGCTCCCTAGATCTCCGTGGACTACAGTGAGTGATGAAGCACTGAGCATGCAGGCAAACACCCACCAGTAGACACCTACATTTTGGTATCATAATGTGCTTAGTCAACCTCATGCCTGTGTGCTCAATAGTGAGTGAACCAGTGAAGCAGTTCCAGAGGTGCTGTTTTCTGTCTACTTGTGACCTTGCTGTAGTCAACTGAAAAACTGCATGTCCGGCTAACTGTCCGGACTCTTTCACAGCCATGGGGAGAGAGGTGRTTGCAGGCGGGGAAGCAGTTTGACATTATGACTTTGGTGCAGAGAATCAATGCTTGGAGATGCTCATCTCTTTCCATCACCTCTAGAAGGATTCTCAGACAACTGGCTTTCACTACGTACCAAAATTAAAGGCTAGCATGATGAAACTCACYGTGCGCCAGACTCTCTGAAGCAATATACTGACAATGGCTGCAGGAACCTCACTGTAGCTGGTGGCAGAAGCATTACGTCAGTGCAAGGAGATCTTTTCAGTCTCCAAAGCCAGCCCTGATGTGTCCATAGGGTGTGGRAAATATATCACTGTACTCATTTCTTGCTGATGGCTGTCCAGGGGCTGATGGCTACTGGCACCGCTCCAGGGAGCCAGCCTTACACAGAGTGGCTGGGCTGCGAGCAGCACCGAGGCCTGCGGCATTCCTCATCTTTGGTCTCGGTAGATAAAGCTCCAGGCTGCTGAGGGCAACCTACGCACGGTGGACATGGCAGCACCTGAATGAAAGATACTACATATCTATGAAAAATCTTCATATATTAAAAGTGTGATAGGGATTATGGCTAAGATCTACTTAGTTGCCGACCCCACTTCACTCTGAAGTCAGCTCAGTGGACATGCTTATGTCAAAAGTGTGATTTGCATCTGTTCTCTGCTCCTCTCTGACCTGAGTGGTGTCCAGGTACCATAGCCAGCAAACAGCGGATGGCAGCATTCGTCCTCCACATGATGCTTCTGCTTGCAACTCTAAATTAAAAGACTCATTTTGCTATATTCACAAAATGATAGAATAGTGTACAACAGCTACTGGGACAAGGGAAATGTGCAAGATTTCTTCTATCAGTTCTCTATGTACGGATGTTCACRTGTTATAAATTGGTAATAGTGCCTCACAGAGAATACACTGATCAGTATATGAAACATAATAACTAGATGCTTCGAAAATGCTGCAAGCACATATAAATAAAAAGAGGAAGTGTACAGACAGATATGTCATCTAGATGTATAATATTACAGCTGTGAGATCTCTGGTTGTGTTAGCTGTATTTACTGCCTGTAAGCAGTCTTTCCTGTTAAGTATATTCATTGCATCTTACTCGAGCCAACATTGCTCAATATTCATTAAGCCTACAAATTAAATGTGAAGAATTAAAATTGGATAATCTCACTATCCTACCATCTGCTCCTCAACTTGAAAGTACCAGAGCATCATGCTGGGTGTTTTTTCTCAAATATTCATTGCAGTCAACAAACCACTATAGCACCTCAGGCACACAAGCTTCGGGATGGTGCCGAAAATCAGACTGTTTTATTGCTAAAGCTTAGGAACCGTTGTAAATTCAGCAAGAACACAAAGAAGTGTTTTCTGTTAAACGCACCCAAAGCCGTGGTGGAGAGGGTCTGCATGGTAGTGCCAAAACGGACCACTGGCGGGAGGCAGCTTTGCTCCTGCGGGCACCCGGCTGTTTGTGGGGCAGGCAGCGGGGACAGGACTTTTTTTTGCAAACAAAGTGTTAGCAAATCTGAAAAGGTGGTAATATAACATTAAGGTTCTTCATCAGCCTGCACGGAAGGAGAACAGGCGGCATAGTTACAGCTCTGGCACAGTTGTTTTGTTAAGTTGATGCAGCCAGAGTGATTCTTTTCAAACATTTTGATACCTAGAAGTTTTCCTTAAGTTTCTTGTAAGAATTCAATTTAACAAGGAAGATACCCAAATAATTATCTCGGTTACCTCAGTAAGAACCATTGATATTATTCTTTGATAACTTTTAGAACTAACTTCAAACTTTTGAACCTCAGTGCAAGCCATTGATGCTAACATTTGGTATCACCTCATATTCCCAGAGACTGGAGAATGGCTAAGGGAAAGGCATACTGCCTTTCTATAGTGATTGTCCAAARGGATAATTAAAATGCAGGTAAAGTTAAAATACAGATGAAAATTTTCCTATCTAGAAAAGGTAAACCAGGCCATCAGTATCATATGACACTATACTTAGAGATCCGTTGCCTGATGGGAAATTCAGCTCTGAAGAGAGGACCAATAAAAGTCTAATTTTAGTGCAGATGTCATTTTTTTTTCCAGACTCAGAGTGAATCAAGGCTAAAAGGGCATAAAGGCCATCCTTGTATTCTCCTTTTTGAGCTGTCATAGCTGCAGGTCTGATTATTGCTGTAAAGGATCACCTTTGATAATTGCAGCAAAGGATCACCTTTGCTGAGGGGTGAATTTCATCCTAATGTAGAGGCTTCAGTCCTTGTTCCAGTGATACAAAAAGGTACAAGACGACTGTCAGGAAAGGTTAGTGACCCTATTAAAACAAATAGACTATGCTGGGTTCTTGGAATTCCCAGTAACTTTTGTTACCTTTTTTGTGGCTTCTGTTACAGCAGGATTCACTTTTTGATCTCTGCAAAATCCTCTTCTGAGCTCTATAAATCCTTAGTATCATGATGACCACATAAGATTAACTGCAGTGAAGCCATGATGGAGCAATCTCAATTACTGGGAAGCACCTGGGTAAGAAAGGTTAATAGGAACAGCTAAGCGAAGGCATATATGACACTGAGCAGTAGTAAAATATTGCTTCAGAGGTATGTGTCATAGAGAATCTCTGCGTGGGTTCCCTGCTGATGCCTTTGCCTACCTATTCCTACAAAGACAGTAAATTCTTGTGTAATCAGTAATACACTGATTGCATTTCATGYGCAGATTCATCCTCTGCCCTCCTCCAAAAAAAACTATCAATAAAGTGTTCTTATATTATTTTCTAATGGTTAAAAGATATTTCCTGCCATACTGCAGATTTCCTTTAAAACCACTATCTATAGTCATTTAAAGTAATTTTAAATCATGTCTGATGGATACTTAAATGATAGTGCAAAGATTTAGAACAGATGTAGCATCCCATTGGTGTTTTAAAGAAGTTCAGAAGAAGTCTGCTCCATTAAATGATTTACAAGGAGAATAAAAGGTCAAGGAACTTGTTCCTATTGCATCCCTGTAGTCTGAAGGTCTATTACCRTCTGAAGTCTCAGGCAACTTAGAACAAAGCCAAACCAAACTGTACAGCAGCTAATTGCATCTCAAGGCATTTTTTTAAAGGTTACAGCTGGAGCTGGACAGAAACTGGGAAATCTGATGAGATACCCACCCCTCCCCATGCACCATGGGGATCACAGGTGCTGGAGCTGAACTTTGCAAGTTGAGCTGCAAACCGTTGAGCTTTTTATTCATTACACAAAAACAAYAACAAGAAGAAATCTCCTGGGTGAAAAGGGGGTCCAAATAAACTTATTCACCGGTACATTTCAAATTCTGGGCTAAGGCACATAAGTACATTGCTGTATATTTTGATAGCATCTAAAACAACACAGGGAAGCTTATTCGAGGGAGTACAAATTGCTGAAAGCATACGCTGTGTTCTGACACATGAGGTTTTGTAACCTCATGTGAAGTGTTCAGCCTAGACACCACCACTTCTTGGGGCAAGATCTTGAATAATGCTGTAAGGTAGATTGCTCCTGTGAGGGAAAGGGTAATTTAAAATCGCACTGTCAGTTTCTAGTTTGTGGGGTGCAGAGGGCTGTTGATATGTGTGTGTGTCTGCRTGTCTGTGCCTACGTGGGGAATTTTGACTACTCGGGAGCCTTACATTAAGATAACTGTATATATTTGCTCCAAGCATCATCATCCTGTGCAGCAGCAGATACCCCAGTTATCAGCTACCCTGCCCAYCCCTCTCCTGGACATTGACACCTCCACAGCAGGGATGTTTGAGAAGATTATGTATGCACCCCGAGTCGCCAGCATTTTTATCTCCATTCTTTAGCACAGCTGAAATGTTATAGTACACTGGGCTGTAAAGACAGCAGCATGGATGCAGCCATGTGGTCTGCTCAGAGGGTCCCTCTGAGGGAAAACGAGACTTGCAGAGGAGAGGCAGCAGGAGTGCGACAGGGGAAAGCACATGCGAGCTGCATTACTGGCCTGGTGAAGATTTGTTCACCTGACACCCTGAAACCTTTGCTGTGTGAGGGTTTGATGACACCATCGCAAACATGAGGGATTTGACTCATATGTTTCTGCTACACCACMCCCAAGGAAGTAACGTGCAGCTACTCCAGAGCTCTTAACTAGGTCCAAGAACTCCCTGAGCTCTTGACTGGGAAGGAGCAGGAAATAGTTACAGCATCTCACCTATTTCCCCCACACCACTTGGTATTTAAAATCAATAAACACAAATGTCCAATTCAACGTTTCTTGCCGGTACCTTTCAGCTATGTTCAGGTTTRATGCTGCCAGGTTGGCACCAAAGGTTCCTGCTACAGCCTTTTCAAATCGCTTGCCAAACAAGATGAATARCTGTGTGGACAACCTGCAGAGCCGCGGAAAGCTAATCAATGCTTGCCTCATTCTCTAAATGCTTTATGTGCTTTCATAGGTAGTGGAAAACTCAATATCCAAACAGGAGACCATTGCCACACGTTGTCATGCCCTTCTGAGCAATTGTTTTGATTTGCAGATGGCTTTTCTTTCCCCTGCTCTTTACAGCAAAGCAGGTCACGTACTATCAGGCTCTGCTCAGATGACATGATGCATCATGTTTCTTGTAGGCCCCCATGGCTAAATCTAGAGAAAGCAGGCATTAAAAAATAACCAAATCCAGGGGAGGATGTTGATAAATGAAGACACCAGCCTCGGTAGGTTAGGTAAGATCCCTGGGTTTTAGTGACAGGCAATTAGAAGGAAATGACCGATGGTGAAATTCATCTTACTTAACTTTAGTCCTCCAAAAGTAATTTGGTCTAAACTAGTTATTTGGGATGCAGCCTCAGTTAATGGAGAGACATGCCTCTTCAAAACGTGATCTATGCCTTCATCAGAACRTGTCTCAGATGGGAGAGATGAATTACCTGTCGAATGCACCCATTCTTCCATATGGGCAGCAGCAGGCATCTCTGAGCAGCTGCCAAAATTCTGGAATGTTAGTCCTCCCAGGACCCCCAGCAACTCAGGGAATAGCATGTACACATTGATTTAGTGTAATAGTCTCTAAAAATGTAGGAGCTTAAGCTTCATTTCCAAGGATGGTTTAGATAGCAAACCACATCATGGCCTTGTAAATCAAAGAACTAAGACTCCTATCCTATGTAAATCAAAGAACTAAGTTACCTCTGAAAGCGGGATCCAAGCTCCTAAATTGCTTGATCCTTTGGGAAATCACAGCTACTTCTGAAAGACTTTGAAATTAATGGCCCTTGCACTACACTGCAGCAACTTCAAACAATGTGTTGAATAATAYGATAATTTGAAAAGTTAACTGAAGGAGGAGTTTTTGGTTTAACTTTAATTCCAACAAGGAATATATTTCCTGACAAAAACAGTTTCATAATTTTCAGATAAATCTCTCAGTAGGGAATATCAAGTTATTCTCTATTATTTCAATTTTTGATGGAATAAAATACCTTTTAAAATGGTAATGCTGTATGTTGTGAAGCACTTTCTCCCCTTGTAACCTGTGGAAGAGGATGGTGCTCTTAGCTCCTTCATTCCTCCACAACAGGAGCCCTGTGCTCTGAAACACTGATTTTTGAACTATGCAAGTCTGTATACCAGTCTGTGAAGTCAGACCCAGACTGAGGTTTGTGCAACCCATTTCAGAGCCTTCTGCCTCTAAAGTCATGGTGGGAATGAATTTTTTAGACAGAAGCTGTACCTAAGCTTACATCCTTTATGAATAAAGCTAATGTATAATATAGTTACGTAAGCCCAACAAGAAAGGTTCAAGAGCACTTGATCACTAGGAGTTGCCAGATTTATGGATCTCAAGGTTTGTCAGGGTGTTTGTGGTTTGTGTTTTAATTTAGCAGCACTGAACAGTAAGTGMTTTCAGCATTTACTTACTGAGAAAGCACATCTAGAGTGTTGCACAAAGGCTAAATGTCACACATCTTTCTGTATTTACAGAATCAAAATCCTGAAAATTATTTCAGAAACTGCAATCTATCAGGACTTTCAAGTCCTGCAATCAGAGACTAAAAAGAATGGGGAAAAATGTAGAAAAATACAAAAACAAAGGAAAAGATAAATAATGATCATGCTGGCATATCCAGATCAGATGAGCCTAAAAAGGGATATAATTAGAAATTGTACATAATTTCAAATACAAATGGAAATGGAAAGAGGTCAGGATGAAAGAAGAAAACAGAGTAAGAGCAACTGCACTATCACATGCTGTACCCACAATGCACTACACAGCCAGCAGACTAAGGACCCAGGAAAATATTAGAAGTGCTCAACTGATTGATGTACAGCAGTAAGCTGTGGAAACACTATATCGTCACATTACCAAACCACGCTAGTCACCAATTTAGGCAGCTGCTGGATCTTGGGAGATGAAATAAGTTGTAAGGSATTAGGAATGAGGGACAAAGGGTTTGTATGTGAAAGTATGGAGAATGTACACAGACTCACCAAGGCTAAAGATATGAGCAAACTTAGTAAATAAACTCTCATACAGATGTAGAGAAAAATAATTCTCCAAGTAGCAAAGATCAAAAATTTAGTGCCAAGTATGTGCAAAATGCACAAATACAAAACAGGAAATTAAAAGTAAAGTAAGACTTTTGGAAAAAAAACTTTATAATAGTTAATGCTCAATATTTTGAGTCATTTGCAATAACTATGGCTAGGGAAATCATTATGCCAAAGTTTGCAGATAAGAAAAGCCAAGTGAAAATGTACCATACCGAGGAAGCAAGCAGTGACTCACAGGAAGAACTTCAAAATAATATCATACTAATTAAAAATAAATTGTTGGTAAGACCAGGTTGGCACTAGGTACAAAGACAAAGCAACAGCATCCACACAAAAGCAAACTGAATGCCAAACATGCAATGTAGGTTACAATACCTTAGTGAACACACRAAGTTTCAACAAAGCAGCAACAAATTAAATGGTAGGATAGCATGATCATCAGAGTGCTAAGATGAGCTCAGCCAGAGCACAGCAAGGAAAAGTATGCAGACTAGAGGATTAGACAGTGCAAACAACTCAGAAATAATGGCTTTCACCTAAAACAAATACATTTATGCACTCATTGATACTAAACCTGGATGAACTGCTCACACCATAGACAGAGATTCATCCACCCAGGCTGGCAGGCTGTGAGGCACCATGTGGCATCATGTTGTCACATGAACTCATTTGGAAATACAGGCCAGGTCAGACACATCTGAGGAAAGAAAGCTATTTATGAGGTTGCTGTTCAGCTATATGTGAGAACACAGGCTTTAGGGTAAAATAGTGAACTTCGGAAGAAGAAATRATAGATGCACTGTTTTGCATCTCTCTCTACCCCCACCATACTTGAACATCATCAGCATCTAAAAGGTATATAGAAAGATTAATCTTATTTTTCCTTTTCTTTGATACCTTTTAATTCATACTGATAACATATTTGGGAAAACACTTGACTGTTCCTTTTCTCCCATAGTCATTATGTTTGAGAGACAATAAAACAGTAAGAACAGGCCAGCAGTGACAAAATCTGTGTGTTTTATGGGTCTAAGTGAAAGTTCATCTTTAAAAACATTAACACTTTTTTTTTACTCCATTTGTTCCTCTTTCCAGCAGTGCTGAACACTGCCAGCTGAATTACTTCAGAGGCAGCTGAAGTGACCACCGCAGTGGGTCAGTTGAGCTGGCCACAGCAGTGGGTCAGTGCCAGCGTCACAAGTTGTTTGGTCTGGATGGCTGTATTTTTAAAGCCAATGAAATATGAAATACACCTTCCTGGGATATTCTTTAAAAAAAAAAAAAAACACAAACCACACTTTTCTCAAATATTGTATAATAGAAGAGGAAAGATGACTGTTGTACCCAAAGAGTCAAGGAGAAGCCTCCAGCTGGTACCTATCCTTGTACAAGATACATTAATTTTCCTTAGCTATCGATCTGCCATTACTTTCCATCTTTAGAATCCTGAAATATCTTCATGTTTGTTTGTTTGTTTGTTTTTAACTGTTCATGCTCCTACATTGCATTGTATAAGAGCCTTCAGATGTTGCCTGAATTCTGAATCTTGCAAAAGTTGCTAGGTCATGTGCAATAACAAACAAACAAACAAACAAACAAATCTATGTATTGGATAGATTCACTTTACAAAACACAGCAATGTGAAAGACAAAATGTTAGCTTTGGCCAGACTCAATCCTGGAGTAAATTTGCATGTTCAGCAATTCAGCTGCTCTCAGGATCATTCAATCCACTGATGCCACAGCTTACTGTGGCATGGGTACAATGTTCCTGAACACTTAGATGTCATTTCTGTGCATTGTCCACTACTACTACTTTCACAGACCATTGTGGAAGCCAAGTGAAACATTATTTTGAATGAATGAAAATCTTGATATAAGGGATTCTCACACTGAATGTTGACGCAAAGGCAGTTCCAGAGTGCACCTACCTACTAATAGCTCCCTGCAGCTCCCCAGGCCACAGGCAGAGGTAGGTGAACTTTTAGATTCTTCATTGTCTTTTTCCATCTCAGGTTCACRACATGCACCTTCCCTTCTTTTTTTYCCCCAAATCTGGGCATCTAAGATGAAAACATGCTCCATATTATGGCTTTTCAGATTTAATGTTTTCCCCCTCAGGGTATGTGGCCTTGCAATGTAACTTCTCAAGGTGGAACAAATGGTGGTTACTGAAAATTATAGGAAGATGCTAAGTAGATTTCCAGACCCTTTATTCTAAATTGTCCCATGGATAAAACTCTGCTGCTAAGTGAAAAGTTTCACTTGGAAAAAGCATTTCATAATCCTTTGGGTAATGGTAACATGATATCCAGCTGATTTAAAAGGTCACATTTATGACCATAAAGAAAGAATAACATAAATGCCCATGTGCACAGCTATTTTAACAAATATGTCTCTATAATGAAACCCACTTAGAGAAGTGAAATATAGTGATTGGAATGAAAGTTTCAAATCTCATTGCAATYAAAGGGCATAAAAATTCCAGCTCAAGTTAAAGTGAACTTTCCTTCAGTCATGGCTAGATAAATAAATTGCATGCTTATCACCTATCTAGTGATACCTCTGTCCTGAGAGGTAGTAGTACAGAATAGTGTCCTATCAAGTGTACAAACAATGTGCTGATGACAAACGAGAAAGGTTAGGGGAACATCATTTCCCCAGAAACATGAGATCAGGAAGTCCAAATTTCCCATTGTCCTTTACCAAAGAAAAGAATTGGTTATTACAGCCACAGGAAAGTAGTATGTTTTGTAGAGGGAGGTTATTAGGACACTTTACATATGCTATATTTCTGTCTTCTTCTGCTTAAAATGTTTTTTTYACTTAGGAGATGGATTGAGCAGTTCTGGTTTGAGTCACACTCTTTTCTCTCTTCCTTTTTCAYGGAACAATTTATTCACTGTTACCATGGAAATGATTTAATCTTTCCAATAGCAGGATTCCAGCCCTGCAGTCTTGGTTTTGTCAATATAGTGTCCAACCCCTAACATGCCTCCTTTATTCATGTCACTGTTAGATGAGACTATTCACCTATGTCAAGAAAAAAAGTCTTTAAGACAGTTTCTTAAAGGGTGGKKTTTTTTTTTCTTTTCCTGGCCGTTAAGTTTGAATACTAAAGCTCTCATTCAGTTTCTTATCCTATATAGATGTGATATGGAAACATAATGCTACTCCCTTCTCTGTCCTGTGTGGGCAGAATACCACTGTGTGACCTGCCCCCTATTTTGAAAGGGCACAAATGGGCATAAATGAACATAACCCACCAAAAGAAGAAGCAGACTTTGGCCCAGTCCCTTGCCTGGTTCAACATGGCAATCAACATGGCATGGAGAGGAGCAAGCTGCAACCGAGTACATTTGTAGCAGCAGGATATAAAGCCAATCTCTTCCATTAAGTGGTCTGTGCTATGTGCCATAATCTCATTTTACAACCCAGATTATGACTGGACTGGGTTTTGGTTGMCCTGGTTTGCTTGGTCTAGTGTTGTCAGTACTGTAAGGCCTCTTAAACATGCAAGTCTAGAAAAGTTTGTGACATTTGCTTGGAATCATTGGATCAAGAACGTTCCTGTGATGGAAAAAATTAAATCACTAAAGCCTCAAAGAACTTGACAACACTTGGAGTGATGGGTGTTAATTACAGATTCAACAGTATCTGAGTAAACCTCCATTTTCTATCATTTCTGTTTTCTTACAAGGTCGGAAACATAACATTAATAGCTTTTAAAGTGTAACAGATCATATAAAACTTAACTTTATTATTATTTCTTCCCCTTTTATGTGACAGCAGGTCTAAGGAGATATTTTTAACTAAACAATGTATTCTACAAAGCTCCTAATAACCTTGTCCAACCTTTCAGAAGACATCAGTTTAATTACAGAGGAAATATTAGAATTATTATTTTAATTTYGAGGAGTCTGCTATATTCCTGGGAAAGGTAACTTAACTCCCCAGAGGTAAAGAAGTTGTGGAAAGGCAGCAATCAAGTGCAGAACCAAACAAGCCAATTTCTTCCGTTTTCAAAAGTGCATCAAGGTTTCTGGGTCTGAAGTTACAGTGAAGGTAGAAAGGAAAAGGAAGGGGTATTTCTGAGATTAGCGTACCACTTTCTGCCTGGCCAGGCTTGAGATGTAAACTTTCAGTGCAAATTTTTGGTGCCTCTCTTCCTCAAAAAGGAAGGCAGGCCCTGGGAGGGTGAGAGCACGGGTCTAGGGAGGATTATTTTCGTGGACTTTTAGTGAATCCACTGCCCTGATGTTTCTGAGGGTTGGTTGGGTGTCACCAGCTTCTGAGCTGATCTAAGAGCTCGCTGCCGCTGGGGTACATGGCGGTCTCTTCCCTGCTCTGCTCTTCTTCCTGTCTCACTCCCTTGCCCCCCCCATGGTTGAATCACTTCCRGTATTTGTGGGAGCTGTCATGGAACTGATTCAATCCCATAGCCTAAACCATTTATTTTCTGCAGGTCACCTTTGTGTTATGCTAGTGAGGAGAGTGGGCTCAGGAAAGGGTCTGGCACACACCGGGGCTAACCCAGGAGCATGCAGCCGGGAAGAGAGGAGGGAGCAGGAACTCCCTCCTCCAGCAGTGAGATGTAGCTCACATGCATCTTCACCATCTGAGGCCATGAACGGAAGTGGCCACAAGCCAAACACTTCTGCTTTCCCAGCTGCCTTCCCCACCACAACCCTCTCCTGCCCACACACAGGAAGTGAAGGAAAGTGCTGGCAGATGACATGTGCTTGCAAACCACATAATTTCACACCAGTTGAATTCATGTCCTGCAATCACACTGTACCCTCATGTTTTCCATGTTTTTCTTAGTGTAAAACACTTTCCACTTATTTGATCTCCTCTTCTTTAAAAGGTTGTCAAGATGACGTGTCAGCTATTTACTGTGGAAATCAGAAAATAACCAGAGAAAAAGAGATTCTTAATAGAGAATACTGCCAATACCTGAGTGTATTTAACCCATGTCTGGCTACAAATTGTGCACCGCGGTGCTAGACCTGTAGCTCAGCTGATGCAGCCATAGGTTGAGAACTCCCAAGTACGAGACATTGAGGTTACAGGGAGGTGAGCTGAGAAATAACTCACTACTAATAAATACTTTTCTCCAAAAGGAAGAGGATAAAACAAGTGCTGGTCCAACTTTATTTCTTACTGCACATAACTGTAGTCTTGTCAGATACTTAGAGTCACAGAGTAGAATCACAGAATAATTCAGGTGCAAAGGGACCTCTGGAAATCATCTTGTCCAGCCTCCTAGTTAAAGCAGGGCCAACTTCAAAGGTATATTAGATTGATTAAGACCTTGTCCAGTCAAATTTTGAAAGGGTTTTTCTGTTTAAAAACTTCCTTTTTTAGGAGATTTTTTCAGGTTTTCCCAAATACCCTTCTGTTAGCTCTCCTTTTGATACAGGATCCACATCATTAATAACACAAAATAACAGTACATTTGTATTACTCTGTGAAACACCTTGTTCCGAAAAACATAAGAAAAAGCATTAATTTATTGTCTTGCTAGATCCAAAGGTACGAACAGCCCTTCATGCAACCTTGATTCAGTTCACTGTTACAAGACTACGACCTGACCCCTCTTGCAGTTCCAGCAAGTCCTCACTTTCCTAAGCATCTTCTACGTGCCAGCACCAACAACAAAAGGCTGGGTGAGACAAACCTCCGGTCCGACCTTGTATAGCAGTTTGACGTTTCTGTACCGCTCTGGAAAAGAAGTATCTCACATTTGTGATCCTCCAGTTTGCTCAGCTGATTTTGAGCCTGACAGTCATCTAAAAGATGCTGCTGTAGGCTGACTCAGCTGTTCCTAGCTGCTTTAGGTTCAAAATCAGCCATACACCTGGCAGTCACCGGCACTGTAACCACCTCCTTACTTTTGAGGATCAGCATGAGTTGACTAGTTGTAGGTCTACTGCCTGGCTGCCTTTAGGTCTGGCTCCCTGTCGGCTCTATTTCTCCAAATGAGTTTAAGCCATATACCATGAGCTACGAGGATGCAGTATAGCCAGGCAAGGAAGCTGGGACTCCATCCTTTCATGGCTGCATGCTGCAAACAAAAGACCAACATTTGTGACCCTCACTATTTATTATGGAGTAAGTAAAGATAATTCAGCCTCCTCCCAGGGCCCTGTTTTGCGAGCAGTTCTGTCCCTCCTGGAACAGGTAATGGACAAACACTGGTGTAGCACAAGGTTTCCCATTGGATTTTTCTTTTCCGAATCTCCAGCTTTTTCATACTTTCCTGATTGCCTTTTGGGAGAAAATAGACCTGACATTCCTGAGTTTGTATCCCTACAAATCCGTCACTGTTGCTGGCGGACTTGCCAGGGGAAAGACATACCCTAATCCTCCTTTCAGCTGAAAAAGGGTTTTGCTGTGTTTCATAAGGCAGATGGAGGCAGACAGAACACTCTCAGATCAGCTGATGGAGAGCAGAAGCAGCATACATACACACATAAACACAAATAATCAGAGCCGTGTAAGAGAGTCATGATTTCCTCACAATTTGCTATGCTTCAGCTGTGACTCCTTTGCAAAACACCAGCCCCAGCCACTGTACTTGTGGAGAATAGCAAATTAATTTCTCCCTTTGTTGTTCACCAGCAGATTTTAAGAGTCTATTCGGGAGCTGGTGAATAGTGATTTAAAGTTCAATCTGCTTTTTGTTTGTTTGCAAGGATTACATGTCCAACAGCAAAATATTAGATTTCTCTTTAAAGCGTAATAAACTTCAAGCATTTTGATGACAATGTTCTACCCTGTCTTTGACTGTGCTTCAAACAGAAGTCTCCTGGGCTTCTGCTCCAACACGAGGCAGTAATGTGGAAGAAAGCAGTCTAATCAGCTGTAGTGCCAGTACTCCATTTTAAGCCACATCTCAAAGCCGACTCAGAGGCCCATCTTCTTCAGCCTTCTGGTGTGTTTTGTTCAAAATTCAGCTGCTGGATGAAGTACATCCACCTTTCACTAAAAATCCCCTCATTGCCCATCCTTCTGAACACAGAGGCATAAAAGTTTCTTCTTAGAGCAGCCTCTACAGGGAGGGATAAATTACCTCGTTGATGAAGACTTAAAATTAGCAAAGCAGAGCTGATGAGTGTGAATGAATGTGTCCTTTTAATATTTTGGGGCTCTCTGTACGTGGCATGTCATAATATTACATTAAATTTTCAGATGTCTTGTTGCCTTCTATGGCAAAAAATAGATAGTGAGAGAAGATGGAAAACCATCACAGACAAGAAATATCTGGACAAAAAGGCTATCTGTTCCAAGATGCTGCACATTTCCACAACGTCACTCCCTTTTTATTCAGGCTCAGTGATAAGCGACTGGTGGAACACAATGTGGTGGTGTTCTGAGTTCTGACTTGACTGCCTCTAGCGGTGGCAACAATTGGGAGATGACAGATGGAGCTGATAGCTCTAATGGTAATAAAGGTGACTCTGATGCTTCCTGTTGTATTTTCAGCTGCTTAAAACTTTGTAGAGTTTTAATGGTTAAGGTGGAAGTTTTCCGTGCTGTCTTTCTGCTTCTGGATGACCTTTTTCTTCTTCTAAGTTTCACCTAACATAGTCTGGCTATTTCTGATGGMGAAGCTTCCTGTTTGGCTCCTAGTGATCCAGAAAAGTCAAAACTGGGATGAGTGGCTGATACACTGGTTGAGTGTGTTGCCATTCAGAGGGACCTGGACAGGCTGGAGAAATGGGCTGACAGGAATCTTGTGAGTTCAGTAAAAGGAAATGTAAAGTCCTGCATCTGGGGAGGAATAACCCCAGCACCAGAGCAGGCGGAGGGCTGACTGTCTGGGAAGCAGCTCTGCAAAGAAGGACCTGGGAGTCCTGGTGGACAACAAGCTGACCACAAGCCAGCAATGTGCCCCTGCAGGCCAACAGCACCGTGGGCTTCATTAGAAGATGCGTTGCCAGTAGGTGGAGGGAGGTGATCCTTCTTCTCTGTTCAGCACTGGTGAGACACATCTGGAGTGCCAGGTCTAGTCCTGGACTCCCTAGTTCAAGAGAGACATGGACTTACTGAAGTGAGTCCAAAGAAAGGCCACTAAGATGATTAAGGGAGTATCTGGCATACAGCGAGAGGCTGACAAAGCTGGGACTATTCAGCTGGGAAAAGAGAACGCTCAGGGTAGATCTTATCCATGTGTATACCTATCTGGTGGGACGGAATGAAGAAGAGGGAGCCAAACTCTTCTCACTAGTGCCCACTGACATGAAAAGAAACCAATGGGCACAAAACTGAAACATGAAACTCCATCTGAACACATGAAAACATTTATTTACTGTGAGAGATGTTGTGGAGTCTCCACTCATGAAGATATTCAAAGCCCAGCTGGACATAGTTCTGGACAAACTACACTAGCTGATCCTGCTTGAGCAGGGGGGTTGAACTAGTTGATCTTTAAAGGCCCCTTCCAACCCCACCAAGTCTGTGATACTGTGAATGAAGAAATCTTGCCACTCTTTAACAGATCATTTCTCACTTTGGAGCAGGAATTTTAAATGTCTTTATAGGAGGAGTCTTCTGCTGTCAGTTGTCTTCCTGTTTTCACCGGAAACTTTCTAAATTCACAACACATTGAAGTTGCCAGGGATCAATAGAGCCTGGCTGGAATTTGAGTAATAGGCAAATCCTGCAGGCACCTCCTGCAAGCAGCACACGCCATCTCTGGGCTGCAAGCACTGAATGCAACTTACCCTACTTTTGCTGCTTGGGGCACTGCAGTACGAAGCTCAGACACAGTGAAGAGGGCTTCTTTGGTCTTGCAAGACTCTAATTGCTGGTGCCCTAGATGGGAAGGAGAGGAAGAAGCCTAACTTGACTACAGAAAAGTGATATATCCCTCACAGGGAAAAGATTGCAAGAGCCAGAGAATGAAGTGGAAAAAAATCCAGTGCAGAGGAATGAAAGAGAGTAACAAGGCTGTAGCCTAGAGGGATTTGGGGGGCATGGGACAGACTGCACCAAATGCAGATGTAGAGGGAGACCAAGGGACAACGCCACAGAAAACCTAGCTACAGCATTTTGTGAGCTTAATGTGATTTAGCAACTAATTACTTTAACACACTGTTTTGAAGCTAACGCACATCTTCCTCCCCCCGGCCCCATTCATAGATGTATACATGTGAATTCTCCCCACCAGGCTCATCAGATGAACCCTCTTAAGATGCTTTGAAAAACCCAATCTTAATATATAAAGTCCTATAAGATCTTTTGAGATAAAAATCTCTAGTGTCCTGTTCGTTTCCTCTTCCTCACTTTGTGGAAGTACTTAGTCTTTATATAATATCCAGCCTTGATTACAGGGTGCAAGACTGTTTTTTCTGTCTAAAGAACTAGATATTAAAGAACGCTAGGTTTGGGTTTTCTGCTTTTATGTTTGCTGTGCATAAAAGCAATTTTGTTACCGGTAGCAACAACCAGCTCAGAAATGATTAGGCTTTTAAATGACTGGGTTTTGTGAAAAAAGCATAAACAGGAAGGTGTGGGCTGTTTCTGGCGTTACAGAGACTGCACTAGAAGGAATTCAGGGAAGAGACAGAGTGAGTGAGACTCCTACACCAGTTTCGATGTGGACTCTGCTAAGTCAGAGGAATTCCTCCACATTTATGAAATTTGCAAAATCTTAATTGAGTGTAAAATTTGGCCCTTGCTGTTTTTCAGGGCTAGAGTCGGATTTTATCAAACTAACTGATAACTCTTTTGCAATTTGGAAAGGTTAATTACATTGTTGAGCAATATTTTAATTTATTCTAATTTGTTTCATCTGGATTCATTTGCCTAATAGTTTTGCATATCTTTACATTCATTACAGTCCATTAAGGTGAAACCTTTTAACAAATACTCATTTGTGGCCATTTCCACCACTTTCTGCTTGAATCTCATTCTTTTCCAAATGCCAAACTCTTTAAAAGTCTTGGCATGAAAGGTCACCTTTCTGTGAAAAAAAGTCATTGTATTCAACGTTTCAGCTCTGGCATGAAATAACAAGTTATACAGAAATCTCATCCCTTTCAAGAGGAATCTCAGGAAGAACTTGAAGTTGGTTTTTTTTCTTAAAATTACAGTTTTCCCAGCAGTTTTTAGCGCTATGCCTCTTACAAAAGCTAGTGTATCTACTGACCACAGTTTTTATCTGAGATTATTTGACATGACCAAATAATGGCCCAGAAAGAATGCAAAGGCATTTCTCGTGCTTTGGTGGAGGACCCTGCTCTTGCACTGTGCAGAGCAGACCCACCAGTCTCAGCAGTACTCATTCATGACTCATGATAATGAAGAGTGTATATAATGGCTGAAAAAACTGTCTGAGATGCTTATGTAGGGGACATACATACTCAACAATGTAAACTTGGACTGCTTTGCATTAACTTTCATACATGTTGTGAGAAAAAGTCAAATATTTTATTTTGTTATTTGTTATTTGCACTGTGGTACTGCCTGCTTCCCTGGGTGTGCTTGTGCTCTGCAAATATACAGTAAAAAGATATTCCTTGCCTTAAGGGACTTCTAAGTTTAGAAAAAAAAAACCAACAGCAACAAGTTACAGCAAACAGACACGTGGACACTAGGAAATAACTACTTAAAACAACTCGGCAAAAAATGCTGTGCCAATAATGTCTGTAATTTTTTTATAGGGACCATAGCAAATATGAGGTCGTGCATTTACCTGGGGCTGAAATGGCCATTTAGGGGAGCTGCTAATGATAGCTGTCAAGCGATAAAGACACTTTTTAAAGTCTAGGTAAAATGGGAATAGGAATGTTTATTGAGTTAGCTGATATTTCCCAAATAAGCATGTGAAAAATATATAAAACAAAATGGCACTTACTATTGCACAGTGCCTTACGCTATTCTCAGCTCTGTACCTTTTCACGCACATTTTTAAGAGTCTCGGTAGTGGTACTTTTCTGCTATTATTCTTGCATTGTCCTCGTGGCCCTGCGCCTAGAAACCCCAATAGTATTGTTAGGGCAAGTTCTCATGGGAAGCAACTACCACTTTACCCCTCTTTTTCCTCACTCCTTGCCTCTTGTTTTGTAGACCTTAGCTCATATTGGAGAAAAAAAAATGTATTGAATAACAAAGTACAGAGCAGTAATTTAAATATTCTATCAATATTATCCAATAATTTATGTGCCCAGAAGTTTAACAAGTAGCCAATATGCAAAATTTGCACCCAATTATTGTACCCAGTCAGTGCTAATAGCACCATAAGTGGAAACAATAGGGAGTATGAGTGGCTCACAATGAAAAGTATATAGTGATAGGGAAAAAACATAACAAAAATCATTATTATCCTCGTCATCTTCATCCTTACCACCTCCTGCACTGGACAGCCCAGCCACTGCCTCCCCAGAGGAGGACAGTGAGCTGGGACTCCATCTCTACTCTTCCTGGCTGGGCAGAGGAAAGAAGTTTCCCTCTTCCCTTCTCTCTTTCTCTCCCTCCTCCTCCCCTCCCCCCCTTATGTTTTTATTTTTCTCCAGAATTAACTTGCACCGTTAGAGTGGACATATATGATCAGCTATGTATCCCACTAATAAGTGTCTCTGCAATGTGATCCTGTCTCACTACCCTTTGTGCAACATCACCATTTTCTCACCTTTATTGTCTACCTTTAGAAATTCTGGGCTTGATGTGATTTTTTAGTATCTTCTGCACTTTAACATAAAGGCTGATTATCTGATTGAAGTGCCTATAATGTACACTCTGTTATCATACACTCTATATTTGAATCAATCAAATCAATTTCCATCTTTTCTATCTGATTTGCAATGATCCATTAAAATCCTTCCCCGTCAATATCTTGTTGAAAATAGCCTTAATCTCACTTTTGGAAGATGCTGCCAATATCTGCACGGCATCAAAGTATGACAGTTGCAATTTATTTATCAGTGCATTAGGTTTTAACCACAGCATGCCCTCTCATCACCCAGGAAACAATTGCAGACTAGAGTCTTATATCTATATCATTTCTATGAATAATACGTAYAACTGAATTTAGTCCATCACTTGATATTATTCTGTCATATGAACGTCAAAACAAAGGAACTCTAAAGCAAAYAAAAAGAAGAAAAATTATAGTCATAAGGTAAACAGTTCCAAGAGAGAAAGAGAACCATAGGTTGAACATTCATTGGAAAGCTTTTTTTACCAGGTACTAGGGAAAGTAATATGGTTTGTCAAGACCTAATACAAAAAGAATATTAAAGAGCTAATGGACTTCTCCTGGAGGGCAGATAAGAGAAGTAGCCTATAGGCCTGTTTGGGAAGAACAGACTGACTGAGATGTAGGCTGTAAAGGATGGCCTAGGCAGCTGGATCAGTCCCCACCTTGAGATAAAGAAGTTTTCAGCATGAAACTCAGGCACATAGGCCTTACGCTACCCTATTTCACACTGCTACACACCTTTGACTGAGCAAAGGAGACTTGTTTGAAGAAACTGTTGTGAATCATTTCACATGACTGAAAACCAAGATAACCCATTTAGTTTTTCTCAGTAGTCAAATCATGGGATTCTACCTTCAGACAGGTGAAGGAAGTGAAGCCCATCACTGGGAAGATGCCTGTGACATGTGAGATGCAGTTCACACTGTACCTGGGACAATACCTTACTCAGAAAAATTCTGAGAAACTAGGTAGGCATGTTTTTATTGTAGCAACTCAGGATATGTCATGGAATTACTACAGTTATTACTATCCTTATTGCCATGTTTCCTCATAACCTGCAGTCTGTTTGTCCTCATCAAACCTATGTGAGGTAGGGTTATAGGTTTATTTGTCCCATATTATAGGCCAAATTAGGAATCGAGGCTCCCAGAGAAATGAGCATGGAGAGCTGCATGCCACTAGGACATGCTGATAGGTAAGAAGCCAATAGAAAAGGCTTATTTGTCTCCTAATAAGGTTTGCATAGTCTCCAGAGCTTGCTCCAGCCTAAGAATGAAAAAAAAATATTTTTCAGTATTTTCCTCCTTTAGGAAAAAAAACATAGAATATTACAATAAGTGAAGTTTGAACAGGCCTCCAGAGGTCATCCCAACCCACAAATTTTGAAGAGCTTCAAGGATGGAAAATCCACCCTTAGTCCCCAATAGATTTCATGAGAGTATCACTCCCTGTTTGCCTCAGTTTCTGAGTTTCCCACAAGAGAGGTGGAAAGAATCACTCTCTTGAAGTTCTTCATACTTCAGTACTAGCCAGTGAGTGTTGTACACTGTCAAAAAACATTTTTTTGAAAGCACTGAAATTGAGGAAATAGTGATAATGGTGTTAGAGAAACGAAAACACATGCACATTCATAATAACATGAGTCAAAATTTCCCTTCACCAAACTAGTCCTGGGGGTATTATAGGCAGGAAAATGTTTCAGTCTTCAAAAGTAAAAGATGAAGAACAAGCTGAACTATTGAAAAATCTTAGTGACTTCAAAACCTGTCTGCGTAAAGTTTTTTGAAATGTAAAATTCTAAACGAGTAAGCTGTATTCAAAAAAATTGAACTGTGAATCTGTGAGACATTGCTCTGTATCTCTAATTAATCTCTCCTGAATTCTTAACTTCCTTATTTTTATTATTTTTCTTGTTCTTTTTTTAAGATAATAATAATAATAACTTGTGAAAAGACTCTTTTTCTACTGGAAAAAGATAATTACAAACTTTCAGAAGGATTTTAAAATTCTGGGATTCATCCTTTTGAATCCAAATTCAGAGAATAACATTATTATAGAATTTTGTTTTGTATGATCTTCATTTTCAGATATTCCTTTTGTTTGTGCTAGTCTTTTAAGTAAGCCATTAAGTAAAAAGAAGACAAACAATCTCAAACTTTTAAGGCAAGCAGCTTTTATCAGGAAAAATCAGCTATAAATATTATTTTGTTTTCCTTTAACAACCATTTCGTTTATTAGTTTGAATTTTTTAAAACTATTCAATTATTTTAAGCCTGCTGCATTGTACAATGCACTGCCTATGACACGTTGAAATTATATCAAGGTCATTATTTGTGATTGACGTTATCACTGTCTTTTGTCGGTTTATTACATTTTTTGTGAGCAGGAAATCCTGATGCTGTCAAGTCAAGTGCCTACTGAATTTCTAGAGACTTATGCTGCTGTCCTCCTTAGGCAGAAAATAAATTRTTCTTTTACTGTTGCATAATCTGATTGACATACCTACATTGAATGGGCTCCTTTTCACCAAGACAATGAATCCCATCTCTCTTGTCATATTTCATAAATTCCACACAGTTGCATTACAGCAATCTGTAAGCATTGTGAAGTTATGAATATGGCAAAAGGCAGCCATGGTTGGCCACTCTTTATAATGAAGGATGGAGTTTAAATTAATTCCGATGGTTGTGATATATTTCCATGCTGGCATAAAAGCTATCACAATCTCTTTCTGCCTTTTTAATGGACACACTCTTAAATAGGTATTTCAGTGAAACAATTTCCTCTCTGCTAATTTAAAACTTTTTTTTTAAAGCTGTGATATGTATGTCAAATTGTGCTACCTAAGAAAAAGGATGCACAAACTCTTTTTAATTATTATTTGGCATTGAACAAGAACAGTTCTTTTCCTCTCCTTTAATGGCCCAAGAGGAAGAGTTTTGTGTTTCAAGCACTTTTAGGAGAATCAAGTGGTCAGGTTTCAAGTTTTAGTTCTCTTGCAGGTGTTCCTGAGTGGAGAGAAATCTGGCAGCCTGTGGTTTGAAATCCACTGCTCCGAGTTAGATGCCTCAGCTCCTGAAGCATTTTATAGGATAAGCTAGGTGTAAGGATCTGTACAAACCAGTACCTGGAATAAAGAGTTGCCAAAGCTGAATGAATATTATAGTAGGCTGAGTGGTTGGAATTTAGACACTGAGTGAAAGAAAATCTCAGTGATTACTGGACTTTACTTGGTTTTCAATATAAAAATAAATAGGAGCAAGGAAAAGCCCTGCCAGAACTGTAACTCTCTGGAAGGGAGGATAACATGAGAATGTTAAAAGAGYATTTCATTCTGGATCACAGACGACCAGTTCCAGAACGCAAAGAAAAGTCAGAAAGAAGATGGCTTTTTTTCTACCAATATATGATTCCTCATTAGCTCTTTTTTTCAGGAAGAGGTGACTATGAACCTCTATAACTGATGCTGAAGACACCTAAGCTCTGCCTAAGGAAGAAGCATATGAGACACATTTGCACAGACTTCAAAAGGAAAGTGAAAACACATAAAGCTTGTAACTGGGTAAAGACTGAAGAAGAGCTTAATTAGCTGTTTCGGAGAACCATTTGAGCTATTTGACTTCTTAAGAGACCAGACCTAATTTCTACATTAGGAAGTAGTGTGGCCCGATATAAATGGATCTGTTGAGGGAAACACTTTGTATGAACAACCCAGTGTCCACACTGCGTGTTTCAGGGGCTTTCTAACCTGTTCCCCTGGAATGGACGGACGCCCATTAACAGCTGTAGTGAAATAGGTGAACACCTAGAGTTTATCAACTTCCATTCTGGTTATAGCCAGAAGGAATCCAGTTTCTGTCTTCCATGAATGCTTTGTGGTGTGAAGCAAAACATGGGAAGTAGAAGAGGGGATTCATTTAAAATACCCAGTCCTGATCTGAACTAAAATGCTAGAATAGACACACCTAGAGTTCATCTGCACACAGATAAGAGATCGTCAATGCCTGGGCAGGACTCTGCTCCCAGCTCTGCACTGCATGCTTGCTTCTTTGAATCTGTTGGCCTGGCATGTAGGAAGCTCTCAGCAAGAAAAATGTCAGCATCATTTTTCCTTGCTGCCATTGGAGGATAAAAGAAACTCTTTTCAGGGCTGCAAAACTGTTTGAACTGGACAAGCTCAGAGCAAATATGCAGTCTGGGCACTGGTTTATCTGGAGCCTAGATGTGGGGCTGACTGTCTGGTCTAGATTGTTCTTCATGTTGGTTGTTAGTGTATGAATTGGTGGTTAGTGTGCAAACTGACACATGGCTCTTCAAAGTCAGAGAAAAATAATTTTTTTCAATAGGCCACTGATTAGATGCGGCTGAGTCAGAAGGGTATGAGTCACCACTCAAATGACAAGTGTAAATTTAGTGCCTAGGGGAAGGGAGGAGGCTTTTAAAAGCAAACACATTGTTTGGAACTGAAGAAATTGAAGCCAGGTCTCCGCCACAGGATTTTGCTGGCATACCTGTATTGTCTAGAGGTGTAAGAAAATCGCCCACAGAGTTGACACTGCTCTATTGGCAAAATCCATGGTGAAGACACAGGGGGGCTTAAAGAAGAGTGTTTGTCACAAAGCTGTTGCTGTACAAGGAAAGGATATAGCTATGCTGACGAAAAGAAAAATGCCTTGGGGTAAGATTCTGTCAATGCGTATATGGGGTGCTCCTGTCTCAATAGGCCTCTCAGAAAGTGGGAATCCCTATGTCTAGTTTCAAGATCCTGAATGGATTTAGGCATGAGCTAGCTCTCAGCTACACAGTGTAAGTGTGTGAAGATGGGAAGGTGTAGGTGCTGGGGAATGTTGTAGCCTCAGAGTATTAGTAAAGGGAGTTGTTTAGACTGATGTTTTGGAGCTCAGTGCCTCAGTTCCCCCAGAATATTGCTTTAGGTGCCCACGTTCTTTAACATCATTTCAAGGAAACAGGAGAAAAGTGGTCTAGAGAAACTTGTCAAAAGGTGGCTTTGCAGCAAATTATTCCAGAGTAAATATTGGTAGATCACACCAAATTGGCACAGCATTTCAAGTGAGATCTAACAGGGCATTGGCTTGAGTTTCCGAGTGCCTATGAACATTTTGATTAATGGGTAGGTTGATGGAACAGAAGCTTTTACAAAGTGTGTAGACATCAATGCACAAAGCAGACTGTAAACACCACTGAGGACAGGATTAGAATTCAGGATAATTACTTGAGACTGGAAAAAAAGGGTTTGAAAACAATAACAAAAAAAATAATCAGTAAACATCAAACACCAACTCAGGGAAAGAAAAAGGCAACTGCACAAATATAAAAAAAAAAAAAAGACCAAAGACAAATGAGTGAAACAGTACCTTGGAGGAAAGGCATTAAAGTCTGTTGTGGACCACAAACTGTATGACAGGACTAAATGCAATGTTGTTACAAACAAAGCAAATCACCATCCCAAATGAACAGGAGTGTCATCTGCAGAACTTATGAAGCAATTAATCTTTTTGTCTCCATATAGCTCAAGGCACTAAACTTTACGAGAGATGCAGTCACACTAAGAGGAGTAACAGGAATGCTGAGAGACTTCAGAAAATGTGATCCATCCATCAATGCAGAGGTAATTCAGTTTATTTTTGGAATAAAAAAGAAGTATGGGAGAACATGAAAAAAATTCCAATAGTGAAAACACAGTTGAAAGGGTGGTGATACATGACTTTTAATTTCCAGGGAGTGAAAGAAAATAATAATAATTAATTTTCTGTAGGACAAGATATAGTTTAGATATATGGAATGTGTTCCTCACCACAAAGATCAATAAGCATCATAAGATACCTAAGCTGTGGCACCCTCATTACTGGAGGTTTTAAAAACCATCTCAGAAAACTTTTGCCAGGGAGAATGTCAGGGTTCTTGGTCCTCCTCAGAACGCGGACATGGAATAGCTGTCCTGTGAAAGTAACTTCCAACTTTGCTATAAAGAAAATGAACCTGACTCTTCTCAGAGGCAAGCAGCAAAAGCACAAGGAGCAACAGGCACAGATACCAACAAGGGCAATTCCAATTAGATACAAGAAAAAGATTTTCTCCATGTGGGCAGTTCAAGACTGGAACAGGCTGCCCAGAGACGCTGTGGAATCTCCAAGTTTGGAAATATTCAAAGTTCTGCTTGACAAGGCCCTTGCTGCTACTTTGAGCATGGAGTCAAACAAATGACCTTCAGACGTCCCATCCAAACTCAGTTATTCTACGATCCTGTGATTCTATTGTTAAGGCTTATACATGGAAGGGGAATGTCATATCACTCTGGGTGTAAAATGTCGCTTTTAGTCCAGAGAAGGAAGACTGACAGTTGCCTATACTGGTATTGGTGATACGTTATCTGCAGTCTGTCTAGGATCTCTTCTATAAAATAAAAGAAGTTATTTTCCATAATTGTCTTCAATCTACATGAACAAAAATATTTTGCATTAAAATACCTTTCACCTCCCCGCCCATTTCCACCCCTTTCTCTTTAGATAACCAAACATATTAATATTTTTAATCAGAGAAGAATATAGAAAAGAGCATTATCAAAAGCTGCCTTTGGAAAGTGACTTTACTGATTTGCCTTTGATCCCTGTCATCAAGTAATTAGCTTTAAAATTGCAATGTCAAAATGGCGGGGGGGGGGGGGAAGCAGAGTAATTATATTTTACTTCATATTTTGGCAAGAAAGCTAGCCCCAGACTTGAACTGAATTTGACTACATTACTGTGAGGTAACTAGAAAGGCAGAAATCTCCTTTACTGTATAACTAAGTTCTCTAGTGTGTAGGATTAGCTGTTTCCTTCACAGTTATTATAAAAGGTTCTTCGGACACATAATATGCTGTTTTCAATGAAGGATGAGAATTTTACTGTCTGTCAACTAGAATATAAGTGTGCTATTTGTTTGCTAAAGTCGCTTTAGAATTATGTGAGAGTAGATGAAGATAGCATTTGGTCCAGTGTCATTTCAAGCAAAGCATTGGGTTAATTTCAGTTCTGACTACACGCACAGCAGGTCATAGGAGATGGGTAGGTGGGTAGGCAGTCAGGTATGATAGCAACAAGCTTACAAATCTACCAGAAGGCCCTCTGCAGACCTCTGACCAGTGAGTTGAGGATAGCATCAGTCATTTAGGAGGGTTGTCCATTTTCCCTTCACTGGATCTGTAGACAGCCAGTTAATCTTATGTCAGTGTTGCTTTCCAGGAGAGAAAAGTTACGAAATGAAGCTTGTAAAAGCCCTCAGGAACAGAAAAAGACATGCAGAGAACCAATGATGTAAGAGACGCTTGAAAACAGACTTTGAAAACTTTTAGGAAAACTGTAGCACAAGGATGCCTGCATATGCAAAAATAGACGCTTTTTATAAACATTTTGGAAATATCTGGTCTGATCACAGCAGAGAGGAATAGGGAAGAAGGATCACAGAGACAAGAGGATTTACCTATGGCAGTGAGTGGTACTGGAGTTTCAGAACAGAGGAAGGACAAGCTAAATGAATTAACTTGGATTTCCAACAGTTCTCTATGGACTGCTTGAAGAAGTTAAATAAGTCCTCTTCTGGTGGCCTGTTTCCCAGGAGAACTGCAGTCAGTGGTAAGTGAAAATACTCAGGGAATATCATCATTGTGTTCTGAGTGCAGGAGTGAGATTAAAGCCTAAACCTACCTAGCACCTTCACAGTCTTTGGACACAAGCTTGTACACAGATATAGGCTTTGGGCCAATTTGTGGATGTGACAGAAAAAAGTTTGATCTACTCCCTAATATGAGCCCAACACCTGCCTATCCAAAATACAGGGAGCCAAACTAACTGTGCTCTACCTATAGGGTCTGATCCCCTCACACATCTACCCTTACACTCCCACTACTTGTATTGTTCTGACTTCAGCACTTGTCAGTCCTTTCCATGAGCCATTTTGACTTAGTCTGGCAGAAAACTAAAGCAGAAGAAAACACCTACTCCTGGGTGAACAAATTCAAGCAACTCACAGAGGGTTCACCTGCTGAGGGTCAGAGACAGTGCAGCAAAGCAAAATGACAGCACAGGTCCAGGAGAGATGGAGGATGAAAAGAGAGCTCTAGGTAAGGAGCTGAGTGACTATCTCAGAGTCACTGAGACAGTAAATCAATTCAGCTGCTTAACAGATCTCAGCCTTAGAACCTTTCCTGGAGTGCAATGCCTCTATAAGAAACTTTTTCTCTCCAGAAACTCTAAAGAGAACCTAGCGTAACTAGCTCAGAGTTAGACATCCAACTTTTAGATGCTTACATTAGTATATATTAGACACCTGTACCAGTATACATCCCCATCCTTAAGGGGATGTAACAGGATAGATAATCTGTTTGCAAGATTGTCCCTAGAAGGATGGGGTGTACTAGTAGTCTGAATTCTGTCTGCCTTTCAAGTATTAAAATCATGAGGTTGCTGTACTTACTATGGGAACCAAACGTACAGTAGTGTGGACACACTGAGATGGATATAGAAGCAACATAGGAAGCCTGCTAAAGCAGGGCTTTCTGGTCCTGCTTCCTAATGCCACCAGAGTAACCCTAGTGACACCTTTCAAATCACACACTCCAACCTAAAGCACGTGAGTCACAGCCACGATAATGTCACTGAATTAGATGCAGGGGTTTCAGTTCTYATGGTTCTTCTCCAAAGGCAGTCAAGACACTACACAGCACTTCACAGTAATAAATAAAAAAACTGATAAGATACAAACAGCATCATAAATTATCCCAGCAACWGGAAAAGAAGACTTTAAAAAGAAACCAAGAGAGGTCATCCTAATGACACTTTCAAAACAGTTCTCAGGTGTGTTGGGGGAATATAGTTGAAAGTCAGAAGAGCCCTGAAGCTAAGGCAGTAACATACAAAGCTGAGATGTACTGATGGCTCTCCTAAAACTCAAGTGATATCATCAGACAGATCACTTCTGAACTTGCACAAAACCAGCAGCCTAAGGAACGAAAGAGAGCAAGTCATTCCTGAGTTAGGCTTGCTTGAACAGTAATCATTTGACCTGCTGAAGCTGTCATGTTGTACTTACACTTAGCTGAGCATTTGGGACAAAATCCAGACTGCTAGATTAAGTGCATAAATCAGGTGTTGCAGTGCCCAAAGTGTATTACTTTAATACCAGAGCAGGGATCCAGACTACTTGGTTTAAGTACACAACCACTCTACACAGCTCATGGGGGGACATATCTTCCCTGAATAACCCAAAAAGCCTAGTTCTTACTTAAAGTAATGCCTAAAATAGCCAGTAGGAAACACCACAGTCAGTCTGAACTTGACTTTAGGGGAATGACTGAGGGTTGCAATTAGGTCTCTGATTAGTAGGGCAGCTAGACTACACAGGAAAAAAAAAAAAAGAAAAAAAAGGAGGAGACCCTAGAAGCCACATCTCCTACTTCCAGGTTAAGGGCACGAACTAAGGGATATAAGAGAGCACCAGGGAGAAATACCATTCCAAGTTTTCATGGGACCTATCCTGCACCTTACCTTGAGCACCTATCAGAATTTCAGGATGCCCATAGGTGTCTCTTATTTTAGGAAAACAGTGGGTAAGTGGTATTGAAATTTAGCTCACTGGGGCTTGGAAATCTAGAGTTCATCTAATTTATACAGTGTGAATTTGACTGCCTGTTTTAATCAACTCCTCACAGTCAGATTACTCACAGGTACTTTAGTGAGAACAGTCTGGGTCTAGTTAATTCTGTGAATTATCTTTTCTGTTTGCCATGATGTATACTGGAGAACAAAATCTCTTCAATCATCAACTGCAAAAACTCTACCAGCCACAAATGTGAGCACCGGAAAAAACAATAAAATGATGAGAAAATGTGAAAATTAATCTAATTTTCAACTTACGATCTTCACGTTTCTTACAACCATTATCTCCTCAAGCTGCACAACAGCTTTCTGAAGAGAAGCAAGTCTCAAATGGAGGCTATTTCACCTCTACTGAACCAAAGCTACTCTTTGGACACAGTGACCCCAGGAAACAGAGGCTGATGCTATAGTCACTACAGACACAAGAAGATGGCTCTAGAATGCAATCAGCTGAGCAGGAGTTTGTGCATGTCACCCATATCTGCTCTGCCAGGCAGGTAGCACCCTGCTTTTTTTAATAGGCGATGCTCCTGTGCATTTTATCACACTTGCAGGCAGCATCTCCCACTGTGTTAAGAGGTTATGACAGGGCCTTGACTCATTTCTTACCCAGAAGGAACATCACTGACTCACTGGTTGCCCAGAGCAGACTTATTTCGGCCTGACTATGCTTATCTTCGGAGCAGAGCACAACGTGAACTGCTGTGAAGCTTTTTGCGTAGGACTGTTATCACCAAAACAAAGGCAAACAAGAAAATTATGATAGTCTTTTAAGTCATAGGGCAGCACTAAGTAATAATGTCATAGGGCAGCACTAAGTAATAATGTCTTCCCCATTTCAAGTTGAACCTGGTCCTACCTACATCACTGCAAACAATATGCTAGATAGAATCATAGAATCATAGAATCATAGAATCGTTAAGGTTGGAAAAGACCTCTAAGATCATCGAGTCCAACCATCAACCCAGCACCCATGCCCACTAAACCATGTCCTGAAGCGCCACATCCACACATTTTTTGAACGCCTCCAGGGATGGTGACTCCACCACTTCCCTGGGCAGCCTGTTCCAATGCCTGACTACCCTTTCGGTGAAGAAATCTTTCCTAATATCCAATCTAAACCTCCCCTGGTGCAACTTGAGGCCATTTCCTCTCGTCCTATCACTTGTTACTTGGGAGAAGAGACCAACACCCGCCTCTCTACAGCCTCCTTTCAGGTAGTTGTAGAGAGCGATAAGGTCTCCCCTCAGCCTCCTTTTCTCCAGRYTAAACAACCCCAGCTCCCTCAGCCRCTCCTCATAAGACCTGTTCTCTAGACCCTTCACCAGCCTCGTCGCCCTTCTCTGGACACGCTCCAGCACCTCAATGTCCTTCTTGTAGTGAGGGGCCCAAAACTGAACACAGTATTCGAGGTGCGGCCTCACCAGTGCCGAGTACAGGGGCACGATCACCTCCCTCCGCCTACTGGCCACACTATTCCTGATACAGGCCAGGATGCCGTTGGCGTTCTTGGCCACCTGGGCACGCTGCCGGCTCATGTTGAGCCAGCTGTCGATCAGCACCCCCAGGTCCTTTTCCTCCGGGCAGCTTTCCAGCCACTCTTCCCCAAGCCTGTAGCGTTGCCCAGGGTTGTTGTGACCGAAGTGCAGGACCCGGCACTTGGCCTTGTTGGACCTCATGCAGTTGGCCTCGGCCCATTGTTCCAGCCTGTCCAGATCCCTCTGCAGAGCCTTCCTACCCTCAGGCAGATCAACACTGCTGCCCAACTTGGTGTCATCTGCGAACTTACTGAGGGTGCACTYGATCCCCTCGTCCAGATCATTGATAAAGACGTTAAACAGGACGGGCCCCAAAACTGAGCCCTGGGGAACACCGCTCGTGACCGGCCGCCAACTGGATTTGACTCCATTCACCACAACTCTCTGGGCTCGGCCATCCAGCCAGTTTTTACCCAGCGAAGAGTACACCCGTCCAAGCCATGAGCCACCAGCTTCTCCAGGAGAATGCTGTGGGAGACAGTGTCAAAAGATTTGCTAAAGTCCCGGTAAACCACATCCACAGCCTTCCTCTCATCCACCAGGCGGGTCACCCAGTAGTAGAAGGAGATCAGGTTGGTCAAGCAGGACCTGCCCTTCATGAACCCGTGCTGGCTGGGTCCGATCCCCTGGTTGTCCCACACCTGCCTCGTGAGCGCCCTCAAGATGAACCACTCCATGATCTTCCCTGGCACCRAGGTCAGGCTGACAGGCCTGTAGTTCCCCGGATCCTCCCTCCGGCCCTTCTTGTAGATGGGCGTCACATTGGCAAGCCTCCAGTCATCCGGGACCTCCCCCGTTAACCAGGACTGCTGATAAATGATGGAGAGTGGCTTGGCAAGCTCCTCCGCCAGCTCCCTCAGTACTCTTGGGTGAATCCCATCCAGCCCCATAGACCTGTGTGTGTCCAGCTGGTGTAGCAGGTCATTAAACTCTTCCTCTTGGATTATGGGGGGTTTATTCTGCTCCCCWTCCCCATCTTCCAGCTCAGGGGGGTGAATACCCTGAGGATAACCGGTCTGAATATTAAAGACTGAGGCAAAGAAGGCATTAAGTACCTCAGCCTTCTCCTCATCCTCAGTGGCAATGTTCCCCCCAGCATCCAATAAGGGAGGGAGATTCTCCTTGGCCCTCTTTTTGTCATTAACATATTTGTAAAAACATTTTTTGTTGTCCCTTATGACAGTGGCCAGTTTAAGTTCCAGCTGGGCTTTTGCCTTCCTAATTTCCTCTCTGCACGACCTGACAAGATCCCCGTACTCTTCCTGAGTCGCCCGCCCTTCCTTCCAACAGCGATAGACTCTCCTTTTTTCCCTGAGTCCCAGCAAAAGCTCCTTGTTTAGCCAGGCCAGTCGTCTTCCCTGCCAGCTCCTCTTACGGCACACGGGGACAGCCCCCTCCTGCGCCTTTAAGACTTCCTCCTTGAAGAACTTCCAGCCTTCCTGGGCCCCTTTGCCCTTCAGGACCACTTCCCAAGGGACTCTCTCAACCAGCGTCCTGAACAGGCCAAAGTCTGCCCTCCGGAAATCCATGGTAGCRGTCTTGCTGACCCCTCTCCTTACTTCTCCAAGAATCGAGAATTCTATCATGTCATGGTCGCTGAGCCTCAGACGGCCTCCGACTATGACATCTCCCAYCAGTCCTTCTCTGTTGTAAACAGCAGGTCAAGCGAGGCACCTCCCCTGGTAGGCTCGCTTACCAGCTGCGTCAGGAAGTTCTCTTCCACGCACTCCAGGAACCTCCTCGACTGTTTCCTCTCTGCCATATTGTATTTCCAGCAGACATCGGGCAAGTTGAAGTCCCCCACGAGGACAAGGGCTAGCGATCGCGAGACTTCTGCCAGCCGCTTGTAGAACACTTCATCGACCTCTTCATCCTGGTTGGGTGGTCTGTAACAGACTCCCAGCAGAATATCCGCCTTGCTGGCCTTCCCCCTCATCCTAACCCATAAGCACTCAACCCGATCATCACAAACGTCGAGCTCCGTACAGTCAAAACACTCCCTGACATACAGAGCCACCCCACCGCCTCTCCTTCCTCGCCTGTCCCTTCTGAAGAGCTTGTAGCCATCCATCGCAGCACTCCAGTCATGAGAGTCATCCCACAACGTTTCCATGATGGCGACCAAGTCATAGCTATCCTGCTGCACAATGGCTTCCAGCTCCTCCTGTTTGCTCACCCCCGAGATAAAAGTGATATATCTTGGGCCTGTGTAACGTGAAAGAATTGCAATTAAAAACAAAGTCCTGCCTCCTTCAAACGCTGAAATTACTTGGCTGCCAGGGTGTTAGTTCCCACTGTTTCTAGGTTTCCTATTGCCCTGGTACCATTCACTGGGAAAAGCGCAACTCGTGTGTGGAGGTTAGATTTAATATTTGAGGAAGCAGAAGATACTCTGATCAAATGCCAAAACAGATGAAGGACTTCCACTCAAACAAAGATGGACTTGGGAAAACGGGAAGCAGAAGAGTTAATTTTTTCAGGACTGGGGGGGGGTGAGTATTTCAAGGGTGGGAGGTGACTCTCTGCCCTTTGTCTTCACAAGTAGCAAATTTAACTCCATGAATTGATGACATTTATAACGAGACTTACTTACTACACATTAGGCTACATCTGTAATGACACTGTATATACTAATGCACCTTGTAAGTCAAAAAAAAGCAGCCCATAAATCCCAACAGTTTTTACCACCTATAAGGTTAGAGGATTTTGTCAAGTCCACCTTAGAGCCTGTCTCCTTTAATTGCTCAAAACTGACTGCTAGAGCCTCAGCACAATTATGGCTGGAAATAAACTATATTACAAAGCAATTTCAGTTCATGATCTGTAGCCATGGTAACACCAAGCAATAAGGCTTAAAAAAGGAAATGGCCTTAAAGGGGAAAAATGTGCATATTGAATCCAGGCAAGTGGGATAGTGAGGAGGTTTTGTTTCTTCAGAAGGAAAAAATATTTTTTTTCTGCCCAGTTAATTTTTTAGGTTCTATTTTAAGGCAATTAACTTCTTCATTTGCCTCACAGAAACTAACACTCATACATTTTTTATTTGCAGTTGCATACTCAATCAAAGTCTTCATATTTAGCTGTCTATTGTTTGAAGCACTCATATATTGGGGTGCTCATATATTCTGTGTGGCCAATGATATCAATAAAAAAATTGTTTTCATCTGAGGTTTTGCTTTTAGCTTGTGATTTGTTGTTACGTGTTTATTTTGGTGAGCAGTGCAGGCTTGGTGCCCAATACTTTAAAGTGAGAAAATCTGCTCTAATATAATGTGATTTTGGTGGCATGTTCAGTATTTCTCAAGCCCAGTCCTGAGCTCCTTCACCCTACAAAGCTAGCCTCAGTCCCATTGCACCTAATTGTTTTGAAATATGGGTTTAGTTCTTTAAATCCTTTCAAAGCTTTCAGATCACCACTTTTATTAGTTCAAATTGATAGTGCATTTTTTGCTCTGTATGCAACATTGAAAGTCCAAGAAAATCAAATGGACAAACAGATGCTTTTCAAAGAACTGCATAAACTAACTATAAACAAACATGCCAATCTGTTAGGTCTGTCGGTTTCTGTAATAGGAGACAGATATCATTAACTTTCTTAAGGGATCATCATAGGGATCATCTTAAGGGATCATCAGACTAAATACTTGATTTTATTTTTTTTTCTCTACCCAAAAGCCATCTACATTGCCACAGAAGAAAATTATACTGGTCTGACATGATTTGCTTCGAAGAAATCCAAGTCTGCTGCTGCTACCCATCCCCTAGTTATTTTTCCAAAGCTTCTAATGGTTTGTTTTTCGTTAAATTTTTTTCCAGGGATTGAAGTTAAACTGTCTATAGAACAGTTACTGTAAGATCTCTTGGATCCTTTTTTCCTCCCTTCACTAAGGACAGGTCCTGATAAATAATCCACTCTCCCCAAGGGCACAAACTTCTCAATGATTCCAAGAGGTTTCCTTCCTCCAGGTGTTCATGCATCTTAAGATAAAGTTTGTCAGACTCAGGTGAGTTGAAAACATTTAATTTWGCTAATTTACTCTCTAATTTGTTCTTTCCATATTCCAGTCTGAGATCTTACCACCCCTTTGTTGTTTTCCATAGCTGTATTAAGTCACAGCTGACCTTTTTGATGAAGACAGGCTCAAAAACACATATACAATTTGCCTTCTTGATGTCCTTTGTTAGTCACTTTTCCTGTCCATTAGTTAGCAGAAAAGTATGGGCTTTGGTCTTTTTCTTGCTTCTAATATACTGATTGAAGGTGCTGAGGATTTCTTATCATCACTAATGTTTCCTCACAACTACATTTCACTTACGCTTTGTCCTTCTGATGTTGTTCCTACTTGCTCGGTTTGTCTTTTTATATCCATCCTTAGTGGATCTACTTTCCACTTTCTGTATTCTCTCTTCTTGGGCTTGATGTCAATAAAAAGTTCACAATTTAACTAGCCTGATCTCTTACTACRTTTTTTATCCTTCTGCATTGGGACAGTTTGTGCTTCTGCCTTTAGTAGTGTTTTCTTGAAGAACTGCCAGATCTCTTTAATACCTTTGAAAATCCATTGACATTTCCAGAAATGCTATGCAATCCCAAAGATGAATATACTCCTCAGTAGAGTTTTATGTTTCCTTCATAAAGGTGACACTAAGCCTGGATAAAAGGCTCAATCTACACAATTTCAGAACAGGCAAGGCAAATAACCTCCTGTTAGGTGTCCCCATTAAACCCTTCCAAAAACATCCTTACCTAAAGAGGCCTATAGGACACCTTCACCAATGAAGTTCTACTCTCACCAGATGGATCTTTAATTGGAGAAATAATTCAATGTCCTTCCAGGGAGAGAAAGAAAATTAAAGAGTAAGAATCTGATATTTATTAAAGATAGGCTGAAATTCAAAAACTTTTATTTTTCCTTAGTCTTGGGTGGTAGTTGTATTGTTTTTTCTAAATTTAATCTACCTAATGATAATCTACTGATCAGTTTATGAATTATTTTGTGTAGAACTGTAAGAAATTTGGTTGGTTTCCTTTGTATTTGACATTGCTTCTTTTCTGTAAATGCTATGCCTGGGGTATACCTATTTGCTGTTAGATGACAGTGGCTCTTATGCTGGTCATTATAATGCTATCACACTGGAAAAACAGTCACACCTTCTTAATTCTTATTATAACTAATCTCTTGTTATACACAGTTACAACAAACATGTCAGAGAATAGATTTTCACGAAACCTTTCAGGTTTACTATCTGATTTTGAGTATTCAGTACCTTAAGCAGTCCCTTTAAATTCTCCACATTACTGTATCCTGGTCCTTCAACAGTACTGATTAAAAGGAGATAATACTACAGCAGGCAGGATAKTCTTTGATTTCAGTCTCTACACCAATCAATAGCTATCAGTCTAGATGATTTGTGACTCCTTTCATTCTAGAACCTGATCATTCATGTACATTAATGAATTTATTTTTACAGTATATTTCTAAAACACTACCATGCTCATAAGAAATTCAAGGAATAGGAGGCCAAATGAACAGGGTATGGCAGAGYCATGAGCAGAATTAGGGTCTCCGCTGTGTTCTTTCTCAGACACCAAAAAATTCCCCTATAGACTATAAACTTGTGGAATACTTCCTGTGGAAGCGCATAGGAGCTACAGGGAATTACTCAAATGTAACTTTAATTCTCCAAACACATAACATTTCCCCATGGAACCACTGAGGACTCAGAAGCACCCCCTGGACATTTCATTTGCTGTACATAGGGGTGAGGATCTTAATTCTACTGCCCAGTTTTGATACCTGAAGTTAAACTGCCTGAATTCTTGGTTTGAAGGCAAGTTTGAAACCTACAGAGATTTCCTCATTTGGAAGGCATTTTCCAGGATGCTGGATATTAAGGATGCTTTACAGAAAAGCATTTTGAAACCAGTTAGTCCTACCTAGTCAGTAATTTCAGTTATCCTAAAAAGCATTACAGGGAACATCACAATGGCAAGACTATGAGAACACTACAAAAAAGGCACTTAGTAAACAGGCTTGAGTAGCAGAGCATGAAGAGCTGACAGCTGTGAACACAGCAGACCTTTGCAGGCAATGGAAAAAATTGGAACTTACTGGAGGAAGAGAGAGAAGTGAAGGTGAAGAGGTAACCAAATGTAAGGAGAATTTTTAAACTATGGTGTATTGTGATTATACTGGCAGATGGAAGAGAGAACTGCACTGAATTGAGAGAACAAGACCTATAGAAATTAGTGATGATTTGGAACGTACACTGGTAAAACTTGTTGACGACAAACTATGTCTTTATTTTGTAACACTGGGCTTAGGAAACATCCAGCTTTCCAGCTTGTAAGCAGACACCAAACCTCTACCCTGTTTGTGTTTTTAACTTACTTACATATTGATTATCTTTGGACTGTGAAACTTGTCTAAATGTTTTAGAGAAGGACTGCAAACTGTTCACCAATGACATCAATACCTGGTTCACAAGACTGTCTGACAGCAGAGCTTCCTCATAGGTAATCGTACTATTTAATTCTGCATAATATCCTGGAATAGTTTATGTGAAAGATGTTTTATGTAAATAATTATACAACTGACTTAACAGAGTCACTCCTCTGTTAGTAGTAGAGCAGGTCTGTTGTTGGAGGCAGACAACTCCCTATAGACAGCATATCTTCTGGGCCTAACTGTGGCTGTGTTTTGAAGGAAAGTTTCAGTGATCTTAGGGGATTTTTATCTGTCAGGCACCCTGCAAATGCTGCTGTAGTTCAGCTGTGCCGAGGAAACTGTATAATATCTAGCTTGAAAATAAAGGCTGAGTACCTGGTGCAATCAATAGCAGAAGTTAGATTCCCCAATGCAAATCTATCAGCAAACCAAGACCAGGACTCATTGCTCCCTTAATTCCAAAACAGTCTGTGTTAGTGACATAAATCAAACCATAAATTCTAGAAACATAACCTTAAAACCATGTAAGTGAGAGGTAACTGTGACTTTCTGGTTGTTTGTAATAGGTTTTACCTTCTTTGGAGTAATTTTTGTCTTCCAACACACCCACATACCTTTTCAGTCTTTCTTTCTCCCACACTTCCTCCTTGATATGCAAAGCTCTGATTTGATTAAACCTCACAGAAAGTCAGACTTCAGTTGTGCCAGGTGAAGGCACTAGGCCACCTAAAGAAAGAAAGAAGCAGCCAGATTACAGTAGATCTAGAAGTCAGAAAGTCTGGGTGCCATTTGTCTCCCTGGATTGCTGCAATGCTGCAAAGAATTAGAAACAATAAGAAGACATTTCCCAGGTATGCTACAGAGGTTAGCTAAGTCGGTTTTCAAGATCATAGAATCATAGAATGGTTTGGGTTAGAAGGAACCTTTTAAAGATCACCTAGTCCAACCCCCCTGCTGTGGGCAGGGCCATCATCCACTAGATCAGGTTGCTCAAAGTTCCATCCAAACTGACCTTGAACACTTCCAGGGATGGGGCATCCACAACCTCTCTGGGCAATTTTTTCCAGTGTCTCACCACTCTCATAGTAAAGAATGTCCTCCTTACATCTAATCTAAACCTACCCTCTTTGCGTTTAAAACCATTACCCCTTGTCCTGTCACTACATGCCTGGTAAAAAAGTCTCGCTATCTTTCTTATAAGCCCTCTTTGTATATTGAAAGGCTGCGATAAAGTCTCTGCAGAGCCTTCCCTTTTCCAGGCTAAACAACTCCATCTCTCTTCTAAAGTAAAGATACTTTAGAGTATGTCTTTGTATGCACAGTAAAGGTAAAACATTTGGCATCAGGCCAGTAGTCACAAACCCCAAACCAAAAACCACTCTTCACTTTCAAGCGGCCTCCCCCTTCATCTTGAGTTGTCAGCCCCAACCATTATTCCATACTGTAGTGTGTGACAGGGGTAACACTGGTCTGTCCTGGAAATACAGAGACCTAACTTCTATCCCCAAAGCTGGAAGTGGCTTTTCAGGTGACATGGATCACATCAACTGATCTATGCACCCCAGTGCCCTCACCAGCAGCAGGGAGGGGAGTATGGAGGGGATGACATCCTTCTCTTTTGTAGAACCAACAGGGTAGATCAATGGGTGATCAATGAAGTGCTGTGTAACAACCATGGTTTTGTATAAGCAGGACTTYAGACTGTTCAGACAGTTCAGAGACTAAACAAGCAGAAAGAGAAAGAGACAAGGAAGGGTGCTCACTTGGTTTCAAACACAGAGACAAACCTCCTTTACTAGTGTGTGAAAGATCAAGCTGAGCTTGATGCCCAGGCTTTTCTAAGCCTAAGATATCAAAAGCTACAATATGTTTGAGGTGGGAAACAATGAGTTTGTGTAGCATTAAAAATCCTATGGATTTTGGCAGTGGCAGAAGGAGGGCAGAAACAGAATTAGGGAGCAGAGCTATAGCACTGAAAACTCTATATGTTGAAGTGACAATATAGAAGCGCAGTCTCAGGCAGTCTGACACAGGCACTGAGATCAGAGGGGCAGTTCTGCAAGCCTGTTTTAATTCCCCAGGGTATCCTTGTGATGCAGTGTGCACCAGGAGACGATACCTTAGGAGGACACCAGTGCAGACACTGTGATGATTTATAACCCTCTACTAGGAAGCCACACTGCGGCACCTGTGGAGAAGCAAGCCCAGGTCAGGACATGGACAATGACACTCAGCAGAGGTGGCAGATCTCCTTCATGCTCCCCACTACCTCAGGGCTCCATTTCAGCTTCTTGGCTACTGTGGGACCTTGGTGTGCCTCACCCACCTGATCAGGGGACCACAGGGACTCACCAGCCAGCTGGGACTTGCATGTCAGGCCACAGAGAAGGACAGAGGTTCAGCCCATCTGAATTAGTTATGGTAAGAGGGGAGCAAGGAGTAGGGCAGCGAGTGGCAGGATACTACAGGATTTTGATGTGTGAGTCTTCATTCCACTCATGGGCCTTGATGTCTCTGCACCGGAGGTGTGCTGCTGCAGGAGGACCTGCAGTTGCACCTGTACACAGAGATCCCTGCAGACATGACTTGGGCACACCGGGCTCAAAGGCACATCCCACAGGTTACAGCAGGGCCCTGATTCTGCTGCATAGCAGAGTCCTTAGGATGAGGTAGAGCAACATACCAGGTTCTGCTCTTTTCTGGGCCAGAAAAGTGAATTTCAAGCTTAAAGTGTGAGATATGACAACCCCTTGCTAGTACCATGCCACAGCTGCTGTTCTAGTCCCAGACAAAGCAACAAACTGTCCTCACAGCCTCCTGGGCACTCAGATAATCCCCAGGCACCTCTTCTTTTTGTATCATTTTGGAACAGAAAATGTTCTGAACTCAACCTGCAAAATGAAAAATACAGTTCCTGCCCTGCTAATGCAAGTTTTTTCATTTTGTGCCCTGGACTGAGAAAATACTTTGTGTTCTAAGCAGAATGAAAGGAATAAATAGATCCGCACATAAAATGTAAAAGTCTACCTTGTGTGCAAAATAACAATCAGAAAACAATATATTGGGTCAATGAAAATATTGTGTTTCACCAGAAATTAGATGTTTCGTTCTGATTCTGACTAACTTGAATCATATGAAATGAAACTTGATAAGGAAAAGTAACTTGAAAATAGAAAACACTGAATGTTAGACTGAATCAAAATGTTTTTTCCCCAGTTTTCCTTTTAAGCAAACTTTTGTTAAACACATTTCAGTATTTGGGGTGATGGACTGGTRATTATAATGTTGCAATTTCACCAACACTGGTATTTTCTCCATTGGATGACTAAAGCCATTCTACAACATGCAGTGGAGTGCAGACAAGCCAATAAATCTTACTCCAGAGCAAGAAGTCACATTACTCCATTGCTTGCCTTGGGAATTTCTAAGTTGTTCCCCACTGCACCTTGTAGACRTGACCAAAATCTCATAGCATGAGCTCTGTGCTCAGTCTTCCAAGATGCACTTCTCCAATATGGGGGGACAAGCATTTGGTTAAATGCCTAGCACACATTTGGACACCACAGGTAAGAAAGATTAATTACATCAAATGTTGGGAGCAAGGAAAGATCAGAGCTTTAAAGGAGTGAAAAAGAAGAAAGTGTGAAAAGTAAAAAAAAAAAAAAAGAGAAAAAAGTTTGGAATTTTGCTTTCTAACTTAAGATGATAGGATGAATATGGCTGCGTAATTGTAAAAAAAATGGTTTTATGTATATGTACACACAGAAAAGCATTTCACCATATATATAGTGAAAATCACAGTAGCATTTGGCTTTGTGACAGCTTCTCTGATGCTCTACACAAAATGATAGCACTGTGCCTATCAGCAGTGTCTTCTCTGAAGTGTAGGGTCATTTTGCCTTTAGGAATAAAGGAAAATCCTCTGATACTTGTTGAAGGTTTGCACATTCAGCCAAGTCTGGAGCAGGAAGTGCAGCTGATTTCATTAAGGGCATGTGGTCTTTCAGTGATAACTAAATGGGCCATGGAAGAAACCCAATCCAAGGAGGCAGACAGTTCAAAGCTCCTGTTTGAGAAGTTTGGTATGGAAGAGTATGGAACCAGACTCAAGCTATGAGTAAGCCACAGCATTCTCTGGAGAGCAGGTCTGCTTTCACTGAAGCAATCCTTCAGAGCTGATTGAATAGGAGCCCAGATCAACTGTGTATCACCCTGTTCAAACCTCCAAAATTTACCTGGCAGCTGCATCAAGGCAGTTTATTAGCAGTGCATCTGTACTGTTTCTATCTGCTGAAGCTTCTCTCTTCAACAATTTTGTAATATTTTTCATGAAATGAATTGAAAGAAACAATATAGGGAGTAAACAATTTTCTTTGATTTACCCTTGACAGAAAATCTACGCTCCCCTAAAGCTGAACACTCCACTTTTCTTCCCCTAATACAGGCATTTCCTCACCTTTTCATCAGTCACTGCACTGCTCTGGGCCTTCTTAAGATATGAAGTCTACGGGGCATTGCCGCTCTCCTTGCATGTGCTTAGATAGTTCCTGTGATGCTCTAGGTTTGTTTGCACAAAACTTATTAAAAAATATACTGAAAGCACATTATTAACTTTGCAAATCAAAGTTATTAAAAGCTGAGGAAATACCAGGATTAAAATTTGCCCCATTGTGCTCATGCTTATGTTAGACAAAGTAATTATATGAACACATTCCTCTCCTCTCCTCTCCTCTCCTCTCCTCTCCTCTCCTCTCCTCTCCTCTCCTCTTCTCTCCTCTCTTTCCCTCTCCTCTCCTCTTCCCTCTTCCCCTCTCCTCTCCTCTCCCCTCCTCTCCCCTCCTCTCTTCTGCTTGGCTCTTCTCTCTTCCAGGAATAGATGGATCTTCAAAAAAACCTCAAGAGATGAGATAGTCCAGTTATCCTTATATGATGGATGAAAGAGTCCAGTTAGCCCAGTTATCCTATCCCAGTAATGACAAAGACCCGTGGCACAGAAATCAAACAGAAAATTATCAACTGACTCAGGGTACCCAGTTTAATATATCTCAAAGCTGCTATTACAATAAGTAAGAAAAATAGCGTTTTTATACAGCATAGGTCCCTGTGTCTCTATTTGTAGCTTCAGCTCAACAGTAGCGCTGGCTGAAAGATCTCCAAAGTAGCTACTGCTCTGCCAAATCTTACATCCTGGTTCCGAGAGCTAGAACTTTTTTCTTTCACTTGCGCTAAAACCCTCTTTTTTTCTACAGTCTAAATGACTAAAATAGTTGAAATATTTTGGCTGAAATTTAAAAGAAAAGGTAATCAACCTAAGCAGTCACTCAACACAGGAAACTTCAACCCAGGGGAAAGTTCGGCTAAATTATAAGCATCTGAACGCAGTCTTACAAAAAGAAGTATCAAGCAATGCTGACAATAGGTGGGGCTAGAAGCTTTCCCAGTAATGAGAAGGCGGTAACTTTTAGACACAGTTATGGAACCACAAAAGAGATCAATATTGCAGCACTCTTCCTTCAAAATCACTTGTCTTGCTGGGGAGAAAAGCAGCACCATTATCCTATCACAAAGTCTGTTACCCTGCAAGTAACAACAGGCAGCTAGGCAGTCAGTCAGTTAGGCAGCCAGAAGTGTTTTGTTCAGCAAGAGCTCTCTTCTCACTGTGAAGCAAAATTATGAAACAAATGGCATTCTGCTGAAAAGCCCTGCTTTGCCTTGGGGCTCCCTGAGAAGCAGGTGAACAAAGCCACACTTCCATTTAACCATAGCATCTTCCATTTGGCCAGCAAGCAAAGCTGTCCCAGGCAAAAAAAAAATGATGCCTCAGCAAATATAATAATGCCTCAGCATCTGCAAAATAGTATTTCTGACTGTGCAAAGTTCCTTCCAGAGGGATCTCAGATGAGGCAAGGAAGCCTCTCTTCTGAAATGATACAGAAAACCAAAAGTTAAATTTCTAAACTTGCAAACACATGACTGTTGGCTTTCTCTTCTTACATTTTGTTCTACCTCTTCTTACAAAGAAACTGTTATCTGAGGATGATTCAGGTTAGTCTTTCCACCCTTCCGCAGCTGGATATGTGATAAAATTAGAGTCATATGTACAGAACTATTTCCTTTCTCTGCAAGACTCTGTTGCAGACCCTGATTGGTTCTCAGCCCTGGGCAACCTACTGGTTGCTTCAGTCTTTGAACATGTATAAAAGCACATACAAAATAGGAGAGATCATATGATTTCATTTTATATGAGTTCAGTCTCAAACAATTCAATAGACACCAGTTATAGAAACAGATGAGGCTGTTCCATATATTCCAGTTCAGCACTCCACCTATTGCAGTGTTCCATAGGAATTGGACACAGCCATAATTAATTTTATTCCCATTCCCTGCCTGTTCCATATCCCTGTGGACAATCTTCCAAGTCCCCTTAGATCTTTCACTAAAGAACAAAGATCTCTCTAGGTCAGGTGCAGCAGTATTGTTATAGTTTAACCCCATCTGGCAACTAAGCACCACCCAGCCGCTTGCTCACTCCACCCTGGTGGGATGGGGGAGAGAATCTGAAGGGTAAAAGTGAGAAAACTCATGGGTTGAAATAAATAGTTTAATAGGTTAAGCAAAAGCCATGCACGCAAGCAAAGCAAAACAAKGAATTCATTCRCTACATCCCATSRGCAGGCAGGTGTTCAGCCGTCTCCAGGAAAGCAGGGCTCCATCACGCATAACCATTACTTGGGAAGACAAAATGCCATCAACCCAAATGTCCCCCCCTTCCTTCTTCTTCCCCCAGCTTTACATGCTGAGCATGACGTCATATGGTATGGGATATCCCTTTGGTCAGTTGGGGTCAGCTGTCCCAGCTGTGTCCCCTCCCAACTTCTTGTGCACCCCCAGCCTGCTCGCTGGTGGGGTGGTGTGAGGAGCAGAAAAGGCCTTGACTCTGTGTAAG
>JASVER010000004.1:16054539-16069340 GCA_030449065.1 Oceanodroma leucorhoa | reverse complement strand
AGAGCCTTCCTACCCTCAGGCAGATCAACACTCCCGCCCAGCTTGGTGTCATCTGCGAACTTACTGAGGGTGCACTCGATCCCCTCGTCCAGATCATTGATAAAGATGTTGAACATGTATGTCCAAAGGGGGAGCCCATCTTAGAGATTTTGCCACAGAACATGGTTTAGCAGGAGAAAGTTAGCTCAGAATAAGAGCTCAAACAGCCAGTACCCTGAGCCAGAAGAACACGAATTCAAAATAAATGTGTAAAGCCAGGATGATGATAGGGACGATGGTGATACAGGCAAGTCCTGCAGTTCAAGGAAGAAGCACTTCTGTCCATTTAATATTCACAGCTGTGAATCCCTTCAAGAAGGGGTTGGTCCATTCTGTTCAAGAGCCAAGCTGAACTTGGTCTACTATGAATATATTAAATATGGAAATATAAAGTATATTAATAGTATATAATTTAATACATTATAAATGAGTGAGCTATTCATGGTTTTCTTTTATACAATAGTCTGTTGGTTGTAGTAAACTTCCCGGAAAAGTGTAAGCCAGCCTCATCTCCTTCCTCTCTCTGAGGGAATTTCAAGTTACAGTTTCACCATTCTGTTCAAGCACCTTTAGCACCCAGATTGAAATTATTCTGCAGTAGGAATAAAGTAGAGTCATCAGCTTTCCAACAAAGCTGTGTCAAAAAAGTTCAGAATAGAATTCAGGATTTATTGTTTGCCATTGAAAGCATGACCCTATGCTTTCAGAGCCTGGGGAATCTCCAGGGAAGGGTTATCCAGTGCTCTCTTATTTAATTATATGACCCTATTCTGTTTCAGTTTTTTCTTCCTATGATAGTTCCTTCTTTCTCACTCTGCTTTGTGTGTGTGTGTGTTGGGGTTTTTTTGGTTTTTTTTTTTTTTTTTGTAGCTTATACAAGGCAATTCCTGCTTCCAAGATTTTTCCCCTTAAGCACTGAAACTGATATTAAAATGTAGACAGATATTGCTAAAATGGTAGGTGTCGCTTCACACAGTATAGCAGAAGCTCTGTGACTCATTTTACTCCTTAATGTGTGTCTTACTAGCACCAGTTATCATCTATAATGTGACCTGAATTGTGATGGAAATGCCTTTAAAAGTCAAATACTTGTTATTGGATATTGTAGAATGTGAAAACAGAATTAAGGCTACTGAAAAGCAATGAAACTAACATCTCAATAAAGATTGTTTCTGCTTTGCTGTTAGCTCAAGCTATAACTTGGGTTTTGCTTCAAAGCTGACTTCTATTCACATGCAAGAATCATTAGCATAAATTTGAAGGCTTGCTGGGCCCCCAGAAGTTGAATTATTGGAGCTGAGAGGGGCTGGAAACTTTTGAGATTCCCAGTTTCACTCCTCAGAGCAGCAGTAGGATGGATCACAAAAGCTTCTCAGGTTTCTTTGCAGTCCCTTTGTATAGACTTTCCCCCCAGAATATGTCCAGCGGAGTAGCTCCGTTGCAATAGTAGTTGCTGTGAAGAGAAACTCATATAAGAAAACACATCTACTTCTGCACTTTTTTCTGTACTGCATAAAAAGAAATTAAATAATCAAAAAGCTATTTTAGTGAATAGGAGCCTGGAACATCTCTCACATAGAAATTCTTTAATTTCATAAGGACTCCTCACGCAGAAAAGGCCTGCCACAGGAATGTACCACAGCATTTTCTGATTTTTAATGTATTTCTTATTTCTTAATTTTGGATTATTCTTTTTAGATGTTATTATAAAAAGGGAAATTCTAAAGACAGGCAGTGTTAAAAATAATTGGGCAATACGTAATCTATGCAGTTAAGCAACTGTTGTGGTTTAACCCCGCAGGCAGCCAAACACCACACAGCTGCTTGCTCACTCCCCTCACACATAGTGGGATGGGGGAGAGAATTGGGAAAAAAAAGTAAAATTTGTGGATTGAGATTTATCTCAATCAGTTTAATAGAACAGAAAAGGAAGGGAAAATAATAATAGTAATAATAATAATAATAATAATAATAATAATAATAATAATAATAATGGTAGAATATACAAAATGAGTGATGCACAATGCAATTGCTCACCACCCGCTGACTGATACCCAAGCAGTGATCGCTACTTCCTGGACCACGCCCCCTATTTATATACTGAGCATGACATCAGATGGTAGGGAATACCCTATTGGCCAGTTGGGTCAGCTGTCCTGGCTATGCTCCCTCCCAGCTTCTTGTGCACCTGGCAGAGCATRGGAAGCTGAAAAGTCCTTGACCAGTAAACTGCTTAGCAACAACTAAAACCATCAGTGTGTTATCAACATTCTTCTCATACTAAATCCAAACCACAGCACTAGCAAGAAATTTAACTCTATCCCAGCCAAAACTAGGAAGCAACTAAAATTATGTATTACCATGGTTGCTTTCATTTCACAACAATTCTCATAGCAGTTGTTTATTTTACTCTCTGAATACATAAATTGAATTGTAATAAAATAACTCTGAACTCACTTGAAGGATTAAAGTTTCAGTTAGTGGCAATTAGGGTAGTTCCCTGGAGTCAAAAAGTGGTGCTGTATACATATACGTCACTGTAAAGAATTGAATAAGGCATGGATTAAAATAGTTGAACTCTTTGCTGTAAGAAACAAGTTGTAAATCCAGTTAGAGTTAATGACTACAGATACAGATATCACAAAAGCAAAAGTAGTTACACTTTCAAGACACCCTGTGGCTAAGAAAATCAGAACTAGTATTCTTTCAGGGCAGAATGGAAGAATAAGGTAAGATAATGAAGAAAAGGTGAAATTATACTATTAGGTTGGCCGGGATCATAGCTCTCCTAGACTTTTTAGAGTTGTGGGATTTTAAGAAACTAAGAAATGGAAATCAAGTTTCCTGACAATTGTTTTTGGATTTTGAGTTTAAATGTATTACAATAAATAATTCAGAACACTCTCCAAGGTGTTATGTTTGMGTGGCAAGCAGTACTTGCCAGGTTAGAAATTTTACAGCAGTAGCCAGTGTGCGAGTAAAGCTGAATAAAAGCCAGCACCGTGTCTGGCTACCTGTATTTTCATTTTTCACTGGGTTACATCATCCCAGAGAGCCATCCACAGAGATTGAAACGTTCATACTTTATTTGTGATTTCCTTAGAAGCAGAAATATTAATTAAAAGATGTAATGACATCAGTAGACTGCATTCTAAGCATATTAGTTAAATATGTCATAGTGTTGTATGGAAGCAACATATTGTCCAGCTGATCTTGGTCATAATGCACAACATTTTGTACATTTATTTGCAATCGGTTAAAAAATAAACAGCAGCTAAGAATTAGCCATTTGCAATGTGAATCTTATTGTAAAATGACATTTCAAAGTAATGTAAGACTACATTTCTGTCTGACGTGAAGTAGGATATATGAAAAGAACAATTCTTGAACATTTTGGGCTCATTGGTTCTTAGATCATTCAGGTTAGAAGGGATCTCAAGGGATCTGTAATCCAACCACTTCTTCAAAGCAAGGTCAGCTATGAGATATGATGTGCTAAAGAAAGCTCAGGAAATACAAAAATACATACAGCATATTCCTGGCTACTGTTATTTTGACCCGATCTTTTCCTAAAGGATTGTGGTCATAGATCTCTTTGGCATGTGAAGTCCCATTGACTTGGGACTGACTCCATATAATCTGTAGTGTAAAAGCTGGTGAAAAACCATTTAGCATCACATTAGTTAGCTGAAATCTATTCCCTTAAAACACTTTTTTCAACCTTTTATCAGATACTCCCAACCCTGATTACACATGAAAAGCCTCACTGCCTAGAACTTTATTAGCTGTCATCAATAGAAAGCAAAAGTTACTGTTATGAAATATTGGATAATTTATGATACTCCCACACTTTGCTTGAATAATTATTTCTGGTTTCTCCCAGAGATGTAAGAAGAACACAACATGTATTCTTAAATGTAGTTATACTGGTGTTCTGAATTTACTTATTTTGCTTATGTCTTTCAACYGATCATTCTTTTTTATCTTTCAAGCATCAAGGGAAAATGAGCAAACTATTGCCTTCCTTACAAACCATTACTGTGTTACATTTTTTGAAAAGACATTGCTCACACATAGAAACTGCACTAGATTCTGACTGTTAACTGCACTGCTGTCAATCTGCAGGAGCTCCACAGTCTGCTGGTTATAGATAATCACCCTCTAGTTTCCAAATCTCTAGCAGAGCATTAGATTCTTGTTGTCAAATCATCTCCCATGGACCACAGTTTTAAGGACATAATAACAAATTTTGGTAAAATATAAAACAGGCATTCTGGTCAGCCTTGGTAATTCTCTTCCCACACATTCAAGGGCACCATTTAATTGTTTCAAGAATAAGCAAGTAGGCTCTAATATCTGCACCTTCACCTCAGACAGCAGGTTACTTGTCATATTTCTGTTTTCCAGTATAATGTTTAATTTTACATTTTCTCAGTCAATTTATTGGCCCCTTCCTGTCCCCCACCCCTTGTGCATAACTGCAACCTTTTCAGAATGATTCACTTTTGCTCATTGTCCTGGTTTCGGCTGGGATAGAGTTAATTTTCTTCCTAGTAGCTGGTATAGTGCTGTGTTTTGAATTTAGTATGAGAATAATGTTGATAACACACTGATGTTTTAGTTGTTGCTAAGTAGTGCTTGCACTAAATGAAGGACTTTTCAGCTTCTCATGCTCTAACGACTGAGAAGGCCGGTGATGCACAAGAAGTTGGGAGGGGGCACAGCTAGGACAGCTGACCCCAGCTGACCAAAGGGATATTCCATACCATATGACGTCATGCTCAGCATATAAACTAGGGGAAAGTCGGCCAGGGGGCCCCTGCTCAGGGACTGGCTGGCCATCAGTCAGCAGGTGGTGAGCAATTGCATCATGCATCACTTGCTTTGCATATTCTATTATTATTGTTGTTGTTGTTATTATTATTATTACTACTACTACCACTACCACTACTACTATTTTATTTTATTTTATTTCAATTATTAAACTGTTCTTATCTCAATCCATGAGTTTTCTCACTTTTACTCTTCCAATTCTCTGCCCCATCCCACTAGGGAGGAGTGAGCAAGCGGCTGTGTGGTGCTTAGTGGCCAGCTGGGGTTAAACCATGATACTCATCCAACAGAAGTTTGCAATGTCCTGTTTATCATCTCTTGCATTAGCTGAGGATCTGAGCTCTTTAGAGCTGTGTTTATTCCTGTATTTGGAAAACATTTTGTCCACTATGGCATTCCACCAGGGATATATAAGCTTTGCTCTATGACTACAGATAGTTCCCTTTGATTAACCTTGCCAAGAAGCCTAGAGTTGCCTAATTACAATAATAATACCTCATAAGTTAAGAAGCCAATAAGACACATGCAAATTGTCAATGAGAAATTGCCTGGTCCAGGAAAACTTTCCAAGTACCTGAGCAACCCCATCGGCATGGAAATTCAGCAGGTGTTTAATGGCAAAAAACGGAAAATGGCAAGTGTGTGAAATAAAAATAATGCTTTGATTAAATAGTCTTATTTCACATTAATAAACAATGTAAAAACGAGAAATATGGTGTCACAAATCAAATTTCTCACCTCAATACATTAAAAAATGAAGTTTCCCAATATTATCGGATTAGCTATACAAGTCTCCAAAACCTTGCCTTGATTGAGAGATAAGTGCTTTTTGCAGATTGCCAAACAATCATAGGACAGCCAAGAGAAGACTGGTACATGACCAACACCCAGTTAGTCCCCAGAACTCAGAATTGTTGCTTGACCTACTACATGTAGCCACCTGACAAACAAGTGCATTATTTCCTTCAACTTTAATCATAGCAACACAGTACAAACAGTTTAATAGATCAAATGTTATAAAGCTCAAACCTACTAAGAAAAGATCCTTTTCCAAGAAAAAGATGTGAGAAAAAACCCTGAAAACCCTTTTTACTACTATCAGGACTATCTTCTACCTAACATATTAACGGACACAATAAAAAAAGAAATTATTTGCCCATGTTAGTAGAATAAGGGCTCACAGTGCTTCAGTTTATCAACGGATAATAACCCATGGATTTAGGTAAACCATGAGGAAATACTTTCCAATTGTTGGGGTGGTGAAACACTGGAATTATTGCTTGCAGAACCTGTGGAATCTCCATCACTAACAGTTTTAATAAAATGTTGCACAATCATCTGCCTGTCACTGGTTCATAGATAACTCAACTGTCTTTGGGGAAGATGGGATAGATCATCTTTTGAGGCTCATTGTAGCTCTGAATTTGTTGTGATCCAGAATCACTCGTGAGCTTTGATTCTGAAATTTACAGTAAGGAAGGGATAAATTCATCCCTATTCTGATGTTTAGAGCCCCTCTGTTAAGATAAGAAAGTAAAAATGCTGTCAAAGTGCTTATGACCTTATATTGACTTTTAGTAAAAGAAATAAAATAAGATCAATGATTTAAATTGTTTAAAATTACCAAATAGATACAAAATTTAGTGTACACTCTAAGAACAATTAGGTCATTATTTAAATTGTGGCCAAAAAAAACCCCTAAACTCCAACATGTTACTACAAAACTGAGCCAGGTGAACAGATGGAAATAATACTATTAAATACTTTATTGCCAGAGGTCATGTAATCAACAACCAATAAAAGGAAAACCTTGAAGAGACAAGAGACAGAGACATTTCAGTTAGGAAACAGCATGCTCTGCAGGTGGTGTAGGTAGACATATTGCTTTTTAATTAAATCAAACCATCAGTTTATTTTCTTGATTTGATGCTTACTATCAGAAAGTATTCTTGCTAACTTTTGAATATCATTTGTTTAAAATTCCAAAGAGTTATCCAAGATTAACCTAATAACATCCTAAGTGGAGAACAATCAAGAACTCTGAAAATGACGTGAAAGTGACCTTTCTTTTTTTTTTAATATGAACATTTTTTCTATTATTTACCCTTGCAGATGTTTTGTGTGCAAGAATATTGGAAGTGTGAGCTTCAACCATTGTTTTTTGTTGCTACTGGACATTTCAGATCTCACTCCTAATTGAAATAGTTGGTTGACAAAGGGAATCCAACAGTAATAAACTCATCTGTATTTTGTCAATCCACACACAATTTCAGCAGTTGTTTTCTAATATTTTAAATGTTTTCTCAAATACTAAAATATATTCATTTTCCTAACAAAACAAAATATACAACTGCACATTTTTAAAAATGTTATGAAATACTTTTACAGATGCTRCTGATAGTGTATCCCATAGTACTGTATGTTATTCTTTCACCTGATTTTCTTCTCATTGTAAGCCTGTCAAATTTTAACTGTTCAAATTAAAAAGTTTCATATCAGGTCCTGACTCAGGCTGGATTTTGTTGGAAAACTTTCCATTAAAAGGATTGAACTATTGCTGTAGCTGGAGGAAATACGTTATACTTATAAGTTTTTTAAAATTCATGACTGTTTACTGAAAAGATCAAGCTGCTCTACACATTGAAGCACTTTTACCTGACATTTGACAAGAGTGCTCCTGGTGTCAGGGATATGCCCTTTTTTAACCCCATGAAAATCCACTCAAATTTGACCAAATGAGAAGATTTTGAAAAATCTCAATATGGTCAGTAGAGATTTGTTACATGCTGGCAGTTTCCAGAGACACCATCTGTTCTAAGTATGTTTCATCCCTTTTCAGCTTCTACAAGCCAACCAGACATGCCATGCATCATTCCCACTGAGCGACTGTGTGTTGTGCCTTCGGGGGTGTGATGTGTGCCGGAGCAAAAGCATTTACCTGCAAGTGCTCTCCTTGTCTGCTGAGGATTGTTGGGTGGAACAGAATCCAACGTTATACTGAGCCAACTATGAGTTGCACAAACTCTTTCTCCCCACCAGAACAAGCTGAAAGTAAAAATCAGGCCCAAGATTCACAGTCCTTTAGATTAGTTTGATTTTATCCTTTGGTCTATATGGTTTGTGCCACTGGGGCAATGAGTATGTAACACGTTGTTTTGAAAACAGGGTTCTAGTAACTTAGTCCTGGCCATAGTTCCCCAGAGAAAGCTTATGGGTGCCTCCCATCGTTGAGACTGTCAAGGTGACATGGAAAAACAGGTAGTGCAGCCACAGCTAGTCACTGAAAGGATAGTGTGTGTATTCTGCCTCAGTTGCACCTACGATTCTGCAAAAGAGATAAAGACAATAAGGAAATAAACTAAAACATTAGGAGTCACCCGACTTAAAGTTTACCTTTGGAATTTTATTCTGTTTCACTTTCTTCATGTATTGCAGCATTAAGCAAGACAGAGTTCCTATGCAATTCCATATACTCCCTTCCTAAATGAGGGATCTGGAATGAATGAGCATTCATTTGTGATAAACTTTATAAACCTCTACTAAATACAGGGTGAGAATTAGAAGGCTTGCAGCAAGGGAACTAAAAGTGCTGTGATAGCTTTGTAGGTGTAGGTTAGACTAGAGATGGCCAAAGAATGGCTAATAAGCCAAATCCAGCCTGTCATCACAGTGCATTGACCATTTTGACCTGTTTGCTCCATGCTGCCTTCTCTCCCAAAAGGGTCAGGAAGCCCTAGAAAGGGGACACATTTAACCCTATGGGAGGAAATGTTCGCAGTCCTGTGATGAATGTTTTGGTCATAGCATAGGCACATGTCTGGTGACATTATGGATGTGTAGTAGGAGGTTACATTGTCCTTCTACCTTGAGCATCTTGAGTATCAGTGACTTATAAAACTGCCATCATAAAAAAAGTAAATTCCGTTTCTACCATTGCCATCACAGCTTGTATAATCACATAAACCAAACTTTCTGTAGAATGTCACTTGATATTTCTGAGATCTAATTTGTAGGAGAGTAAGTGGTTGCCACTGAAGCTACAATTTTGACTTTTAAGATTCATGTTAGCTATACAGTACTGAGAATGAATTAGAATGATATATGTTCTCTCTGTTTCAGTYCATAAGCCACTGCAAAACAAATAACTTGGAGTTAAAGTGAGGTTCTCGGGACCATAATGCTGCTGAACTAAAACAGTGAACTGGCCCAATGATTCGGACACATTTGTTCAATACAGTATTAGGACAATACTGGACTGACTTTTGTAGCCTAGCATTATTGTGCTTATGTTTTTTTTTTTAATTGTTATTAATTTATGTCTAATATGTGATTTATTTATAGTATTATATTCCTCAGCTTGCACAGAGGCCTATAAAGCTTGACTTTTGAAATAAAGCAAATTTGGTCCTAAATGCCCTTTCCACTCTTTTAAGTGGAATAATTGTGTTTTGGTGGAAGTGGAAGGAAATTGAATAAGAGTACCTGAGTATCTTTTGGTACTGCATCTTTCGGTGAGAAGATGATCTGGCCAGATGATCAGTTTGCCTTTGCTTTTTCTCCAGCCATAAGCAGAATTCTGCTCCTGAAGATGAACCATAATAACAAAATCCGAACATTTTCAGGACTAGTGTCCTGTATCTAAGAATCAGTGAAGGGTGGTATGTTTCGCTTGCCCTCTAGACCTATAGTGCATTCTCCTTCTAGGGAAACAATGTGACAGAAATTCTGGAAGAGCTGGTGGAAGCACTGGGCCCCTTATCCTGCTGCAGGAGCTCTCATGGGGAAAAGATAATTTGGGCTTACCACAAACTATTTTTAGGAACAATACTTTTTCATTTTTAAAGCACAGAGCAGTTGAACTGAAGAAAAAAACTACAGTGAAACAAGAGCTTCCATTTCTTTCTTCAGTCTTAGAGGCACTCAGGGAAGTCTTTAGTGGTCCTATTGGACTTCAGCAGTAATACACAACTAAGTAAAATTAGTAATTATGTAATTTATTGCAGTCAGGCCTATGGCTGCGATTAACTGCGGCTTGTATTAACTAGACCAAAGATTTTTCTAAATCATGGCCTATATATAAAAGATTTACTTGTATAGCTGCCTAAGTTAACCTGCCTTTCTGGAGGAGGAGGTGCTTGCTACTTTATTTTGAAGAGTTACAGCTGTTAAAGCCCTCATGCGGTTTTAGAGGTAACCTCTACTTGTATTTACCTTCCAATGCGTGAAACAGTCATACCAGTGTGACCACTTTACATGGTTTACACTGCATAAAACTTAGCAGAACTGGGGAGTTTCCAATATGCCAGCCTTGCTGACACAGTGGAGCTTCAGTTAAGACAAGCCCTATCAGGCTGGTCACACCACCTTCTTCACTAGGCTTGCTTCTTCCATGCTAACACCTTTCTCAACATTTTTTTTTCTCCCACTGTGACAGTCAGCCTTCCATATTCTGCAATAGTCATCCTGAGCCTGAGGAAAAGCATTTTCTAAACTAAAACTTGTGATCACTACAACTTCTTTCTGCAAGTATTGGTGCCCTTGCTAAAAGTTTGACCCTTTCCTTTCCTCCTATGTCCCCTTGTGCCCTAAATGGAGTTCAGCTGAGGTGTCAGTGACATGATAGCTTTGTTCTTTAAGGCAAAAAGAGAAGATAAAACTCTCTCTGATCAGCTTGCTAGTATTGTCCTTCTAGACTCTCATGAAGCTTTGACAAGGGACTTTCACACGGTTTTAATAAATTGTATAACTCAGCACAACTAAAGCAAACTACAGAAGCTCACATTTTGAAGCCCAAGGTCATTTAGGGCATCAACCAGTTCTCACTCACTTACCACCTTTTCAAGAAGTCATTGCAATATCTTCCASTCCGGACCCTCTCACTTTTGAGCAGGGGCATAAACTGTGTTGGAAGTGAGGAGTTAAGGCTATAAAATAGTTCTCTTTCTTTGTTAAAAGAAGCTCTTAGGGCCATGATAAATTTCATTTAAACTAAATGTTTAAAGTTAGATATAAGATTCAGATCTCTTACATATGTCTACACGTCAGTATTTACATGTGAGCTAGTTGTTAGCTACCATTAAAATCAGTGGAAATCTAGTCAATAGAGCCTAGAGATCGATTTGACTTATCCTAAAGTAGATATCACAGGCTTGGTTCAGTTGTTGGTGCATAGGCACCTAGAGCCACTTCAGGTGCCCCAGGCTTCCCTGCTTGGCCTCCTGCCACAGAGCCAAGGCCACTGCATGGGGCTGGCTGGCAGGACCAAGGGAGGGACCCTTCTAGGGTAATAGCTGGGCATCAGGTGAAAGTACAGAAACAGTGAGTTTGCAATGACACAGCATGGAAGCAAYGAACTAAGGCATATGACATATACAAATATGAAAATTTAAATGTAGAAAATCTAGAGACTGGATTATTTGAACGATAATTGAAAACAAGAACCATGCTGCCAGATTCCAACATTTGAATAAAACTGCATAATTCATTTTATACCTTATTGTAAGTATTCTTAAATTACCGGTCTAAGTTAAGGAGTGCTCCTCTGCATGTGCCAGAATTACCCCAGTTACTTTATTAAAAAGAAATACAACTTCTATTAATCCTCACAGAAGTATCAGGTGTTAAGTGAGATAACTTTTAAAATTGTGTAACAGCAGTACAACTGATTGAAGAAAAATCAATGAAAATATTTTCTGTGAAAAATTGATATGAAGAAACATTTTTCCACAATGCTACACAGATTTTTACAATTCTTTTAATGAAAAATAAAGGAAACTYATGTTAATTTAAGAATGCCCCATCTGGAAAAAAAAAGAAGAATTTTCTTTCTACAGCCAGTCAGAGGGGCCACGCCACCCGCCCCTGCCTGGGCCACCCCGCAGCAGGCAGCAAGGCCAGCCCTGCCTGGAGGCCTCTCCTCAGTCCCTGCCAGGGCAACGCCTCACCCAGGCCCATGGCTCCCTCTGTTCTGATTGGCTGACAGCACCCCTTTTCATGCCACCTGGCTTCTAATTGGCTGATTGATGTCAGCACATCCATGACTAGCCAATCAGTGTRGCAGCAGAGGCGTTGCAGGAGAAGCAGCATGGTGCTGCAGCAGCCATGATGCCTGCCTGCCTCTGAGGGGGCGGCAGCAGCATGGGGGATTCCTTGGGCTTTGCTGGGGAAGCAACTAGCAGCACCTCAACTAGCAGCTGAGGAAAAATCTTTTGAGCAGTAACAGTGGCTTTAAACAATCGTTAACAGACTGATTTCCTCAAACCACTTTGGCTGCTTTGGGTCACTTCTTCTATCTCACTTTAACGCGTAATCTTTTATCTCAAAATGGGTCCCCAGTTCAGAGAAAGGAAACATTGAAATGAAAACACTTGCTGTCTCTTCGTGCCTTCCAATACGACAGATATCGGAAGCAGGACAAATGAGTCAAAAGAGCTTTCAGTGCTGATTTCACCACTATCACACTTCCATAAATGCGCACACATGCATCCATATGATTTCCATTTATAATTGTGAACGTCATATACTTTTTCAAACATAATTTCCACATATTCAACAGAATAAAAAGGACGGCTGCAAGGAAACACCACAGGTGCAAGGGACAGCTTGTGTGTGCTCAGACAGAAGGTGGAAGATTAGCTAATGTGAAGGTCGAAGACTAGGCACTTGCTGATAGAAAAAAAAAATATTTTGCCTGGGAATGGAAGGATTTAGACTGGCGCCAAAATGTTGACTACTTCAGCTTTAATCATTAAAGAAAATCTTATTCCTTCCACTGCCCTCTAGATCTGTCTGCATTATTGGCATTTTCTTAGAATTTAGGGTGAATGTAAAGTCTCCAATGTATTTACYGTGGTTTGCATGCAGATCTGTCTTTTCTTTGCATGAAAGGTTCTGTCCTTCGGTCGGGATTACATTTTTATTCTCAAAGTACACAAAAGATTATTTCAGTGTGATAGTGACAGAATAATTTTGGATCACTGCGCTCCTTTGCTCTCATTCACAAATACTCCATCTCTTTTCCCCACACATATTCTGGCAAAGCTTTAGACCTCAGAAATACATTAAAACACATTGACATTGGGGGCTGGAATTACAGTAACATGGAAACCATAGTTCTGCCTGTAAATGGAGAGTCTGTTTTGTGGGGGCTCAATAAGGCAAACGTAGGAACATCACAAGTGTTCATGTGAGCTATGTATATTGCTTTCCTACCCACACAGCCACAGAAGGTAGCCTTCAGCAGAAAAGCATGGAAACTGCCTAAATGAATATCAAGTCATTGAGAAATACGTTCAATTCACAGAAGAAATTCTGATGGCTGTAATGAATCCAGCCCAGTAACTGCTCTGATCTGCTCAAATAAGATCATTTATACTCCTAATAACCCTCCAATTTCTACAGTCCATAGCTTTCTGAGGTTCTCTCTAGGAGGCTTTCCTCTTCCAAGTTTGAATTTTGCCCAGAGTGATCTCCTATTTTATTTGATAAGTAGATAAAAAACCCGCCACACAACAGGACGAGAATGAAATTACAAGTTCTTACTTAAGAAATACTGGTATCACCACCCCTTTTTTTCTTTCACAACATTATAGATTGAGGTTGAAAGGTGAAATTAATCTTGAAACAGGCACTCTGAAGGACTTTGTAGTGGAAGAACCTGTTATTTCAGTCAAAAACAATATAAAGAACATGTATGTCTTATATACATATTTTAGATAAGCTCACATGAGCATGCACGTAATCTAGCTGAACAATAGAATCAACATCCTCAAGGGTATTTAGGTATCTAGCTCCATACCTTTGAGCATTTGGGACTTGGCTTTTTAAGTCTTTAAATTACTGACCTATAAATAGGATCACTTTCAAAACATGTCAGGTTAAATTTCTATTCTTGGTACCCAGTTATGATAAGAATTAAGAGAGGCCCCAAATTTTGTTCCCACACCTTACAGGAAATGTCTTTCAAAATGATCTCGCTTGCTGTAAATTTAGTGGTGACTTTTATCCATGAAAGGATATGATCACAGTTTTTAAGCACTCCCCATGGACCCATATTTTCTTTGGTGATCTAGATTTGCAGCTGTCTGTTTCTAWAGCTCTGCAGAATACCATGATCAGTTCCTCTGAATAATTCCCAGCTCCTCACTGAGCTTATAGTGTAGCTTCTCTTACAGGCTGTTTTTTGCTGAGGTCTTTCCCCATTATCATCCCAGCATACACCAGTTTCTTTTCATAAGATACTGGATGCTTGTAATCATTTAGATTTAKCACACTGATATTTTAAGGTGTTTCTGTAAATGCATCAGCCGGAATTCCTTCCATTCTGCATAGGTAATGATTGCTTGATCACACTTTATCTATTCCCTCAGAGTTTCTGCAACAAGAACAATGGATGAAAAGGAATTCTTTATCATGTTTTTGGCAGAGTTCCTCAATATTTTATATAGTTTCTTAGTTACCAATATGGCTTTCAAGAACAGTGAAAAGATCAAATCTTACTGATCTGCTTTCCAGCTCACTTCTTAAATAGTCACCCATTTTATGTACAACTATGCTAACAGCCATTGTAACTAATTCAAAAGACTATTTCCCTCAGGGAGCATATTCATTGCCATAGTGCTCTTCAGAAACTTTTCTGTGGTCTCATATCTCACAAGAAGATGCTGAAATATTATTGAACATTCCTGAAGTAAATAGAACTGAATTCTTTCTCAGTTGTTCTCTGGGACTACATTCATTCTTCTGTGATTGCTTCCACTGCTGCAATGGATAGCTGAGCTTTTGGAGAAATTGGTGAGGAAAGAGGCTTTGGTTTGGTTTGGTTTGGTTTGGTTTGGTTTGGTTTGATTTCTGAAGGGGAGGTAATTATGTTTGTCAAATCTCGATTCTTCCAAAAAAACCCAAAAACCAACCAAACAAAAAAACCAAAA
>JASVER010000004.1:16031972-16054440 GCA_030449065.1 Oceanodroma leucorhoa | reverse complement strand
CTGACATTTAAGAACCAGGAAGAAATAGAAAGTAAATGGCTCAAGAGACAATGAGAAAAGGAACTCTTTTTTGCTAGGTTGCTTCTTTAAATGTTCAATGCTGAGAAAATGTTGCTGTTTGCTAGAAGGGGAGCAAAGAAAAATGCAAATACACATCCTCCAAATATTCCCCAACAAGGGCTACTACTTTCAGGGTCTTCTTAGAAGAAGACCTGTATCACAGATAAAGTTTAAGCTTTTGGGTCATTACTGTCATATAGGTCCCTTTCTGAAGGAGGCATGCCACACCTTCCACGAGGAGGGTAGAGGGTGTTGCTCCTATGCATCTCACTGGCCAGACCAGAGCAGTAGTTATAGCTCTATTTCCCTTCTGCTGCTCCTCCCCTCACRAAAGGCCATTGCTAAACTAGGACAGAAGGTTATGTATTAAGATGAACCCACCAACATGAATTTGCAAAGGACTCTTTGCCTAGCATAGACAAGGAAAGTCACTTTTCTAAACRCATTATCGCATAACAGACAATCCTATGGACCTGAAGAAGGGCATTGGAAATAGACTGCAGGAATTGTAAGCTAGCAGTAAGAGACAATCAGCCTACTTCAGAAATGTTTTAAATGAAATATGTCAAATGAGGCACTGACAGCACAGGAAGATGGCACACTTGCAGCCATTTATGACATTTTTTGCCTTTAATGGAAGCAAGCAGCTTCAGTGATCCTGCCAGCACTCTGCTTTTAGTTTGAAAGAGAATAGCTATTCTTGATGCTGTTGGGTTTCAGTTTAGAGCAAATGAGTCATTGCTACAGCCAAAGRTAATAGCTGAACTGAGAGGATATTCATACGAACTCTTTTTTGCAGAATTCAGTGAGTCCCTGATATGACAAAACCCACGTCTAGCACATCCCTCCTGCCTTGATGGAAGATGATTATAATCTTGAATAATAACCTATAACAGGTTATCTTTTCCACTGAGATTAAGTGAATCACCAACTGGTAACACTTAATATTGCTAAGCCTTAAAGGGTGGCAAGAATTTATATTCTGGCCTTCCTTTCTCTTAAACTTCTTGTTATCACCATCCTTGAGGAATGTTCCCTCTTGGACACTCACCAGCCTGATGGATTGGCATCTATCTGACTCCTTCAGGCTTCATTTTTATGCTCAGGTAGATTGCACATGCACCCAAAACCCCTCAAAGACCAGGGAACTTTTGCCACTGGTATCCCTGACTCTCCCAGTTTACCCTCACTCTCCCTTTACTCTGTACCAAAGGACCTGCAACCTCTCCACTTCCTCTAGCCTTCAGTCTTCCCTGGAGCCTGAGGAATCTGACTCACTGTCTAGAAGTTTAACCTAGCTACCTGCTTTTCTAGTTGCAGTATCCAGGGTTCATGATTTTTTTGAAGCTGGTCTATCAGCATAGATCAGAGATTTCAGTCACAGTGCGGTTAGCAGACAGTAGGGAATTTACCTGTGTGTCTTCCTTTGCTTCTTCTATCCTTTGTTGTGGGAAGGGTTTTCATCATTTGACCTAACTTAGTTCTGGAGGAAGTTCTGATTAAAAGGAGACACAGGCAATGGTTTGACCACATCCTTCACTGAATTTTACAAATATACAAAGGCCTGCTTTCACAAGTGATAAGAAGGATGTTGCAAAACTAGCCCAATRTGAGGCATCTGGTAGATTTTGGAAACCTGCATCCCATCTACTCTCAAGCAGTCACCTTACGTAGTAAGGAGTGAATATGCATACTTGCTCATTCATTATTCCTCTCCAGGACCACAAATGAAGATAAGCTTCTATCTGTTCTTATGGCAGCTGTTCCCCCCACAAATCCAGAAGGCCTAGTGCTTCATCTATTTCAAAAAAAGTGGAAACACGTTACTGATTTTATTTTCCTAGAGTTTTTCTCTTGTAGGTTAGGCCAGGGAAGATAGACTGGATATCTCAGCATTGAATTTCCACCTCCTCCTAGCCTCACCTATCTTGGTACATTCCCCGTTCACCACATGTTTCTCCCTACCTAGGCCCATAGGACAAACAGCAGTCACAGAGAAGTTCTTGGGATCCATCATTGCAGAGCACCTTATGGAAGGCACTGAAGGCCAGTAGGATGCCTAGCTTGTATGGTGTCTCTTCTCTGRAGGGTGGCAATATGCCATGGTTGAGCACAGCTTGAAAGAGGGGAAAATAATACCTCTGGCTATCCTGCAATTGCCTCTGCCCTGCCTTTCAGCTTTCCTCTTATATCCTGAGGATTTAAAAGCTTTGGGGGAACTAGTAGACGGAACAGAAAAATCCATTACCCGAGATGAAGCTCTGCATACACCAAGCTTATAAATTCAKTCAGAAACTAGAAGACTTCCCAGTAAGGCCCCAAATTTTCACAGGATTTGCAGTGTGTGTTTCAGCATAACATTACCATGTCTTTTCTCTGTGCCACTCTTGAGATCACTTGCAGCAAAGATGGGCTCAACAATCCAGAAAAAAAGACTTGCAGATATTAATGAATGTAGAATTCATCTAGAGACAGAAAACTATCCTAAGCAATTTAAAGGATAATGTCATTCAGAAAATGGCCTTGCAGTACCATCATTGACCTTTTTGGCAAAGGATGGCCATTTCTTCAAGTCCACTAACTATTTCTCAGACCTCAGCTTGTGGGTAGACCATACTTACTCTGACTTAGTCATCCCACTTTTACAGTTCCTTTGTTTAGAGATATAGAGTATTTTTTCTTTTTGCCACTGCGTATTAACATTTAGAGCTTGTCTGTCTGTTGGCCTGAAGGTCTCCCTCAGCATCATTTTATCTTTGTTATCATTGCAGTGGAGTTGAGAAGAGACAATGTCTATGTGGACCGTAATGCTTGTGACTTTTCAAAGACTGATGCTTTTGTATGTCATGTAAGAGATATTAAACACGGCTTAGTCAATGAAACTGCACAAACTGTGTACCAGACAGTTTGTCCGTCCTTTCTATTCCAACTTATTTCACCACATGAGAAGTAAGAAACCCTCAGATATGGTCAGCCCAAGAATGAGGAATCACCTTTGCTAACAAATGCTACGTTATGAACTAAGTTAAGGAAAAGGGTAGAATCAATCTTGTTGCAGAAATGTACCAATGAGGAGAGAACCCTGACCAACATCCACTGCTCTCAAGAAAGGCCAAGAGGATCTGTGAATGTCAACTAGCAAAATCATTTCAGGGTCTTTAGACGGAAGTCACATTCTGCTGTGGACCCATAAAGACTCAAGCTGTTTTCTTCTACTCCATTTATAGAAAATAAGCAAAGACTGTGTGCTTCTCCAAGCATGATTTATATCTGCCACAGCATTAAATAAACATCTGCCACTCACTCTGCTTCACTTCAGCTGTAGATATGCTTTGTACCATGGAGCTCAGGCTGTTTCAAGTCCCTAGACAACCATGTGCTGGCATAAGTATAGCTTGGAATTTAAGCTAGCAACCAAAGACTGAGCATCTCTTAGCTTTACCCCTGCAGCAAGTGATCCTTCAGGCAGCAAACTTTTCCTCTACTTCACCAAAATACTTCTGCCAATGACCAGGTCCATTAGGACAAAGCTTGAAGCTATCACAATCAGCATGAGTTTAGTAGATAAAAATTCACTCATATAGGCTTTATTTATTTATTTATTCATTTATTTTATTTTATGGTAGCTTGTATTTTTATAAGCCTCCACAACTTCTTCAGGAATAGTTTTTGTCTCTGCCCTTTCAACAGATGTGTTTTTCTACTACAGCTACCCATGATTACCTCATTGCAAAACTTACAATTATGTGGCACATTACAACCTTGCTTTGAGCTTTTTTACTAAAGGACTTCAAGAACCAGAATAGTTCCTAAGATAATTCAAGTGAGCCATGACCTTCACTTCTCTTGTCTTCGGGGCATGTGTCCAGAAGCAGCAAAAAGGAAGCTCTGAAAACTTTCCCAATGAAAAAAAAAACCCTCAGTCCCTTCTACATACCTAAAGGCTACTTACTGCAACTGTGATATTAAGGCATTCTCAAAATAATTTCTTTCTGACACACACTCTGCTGACATAAAATAAAAACATTTAAAAATATCTCCCCTCACCTTTCATACTCATTCACATAGAAAACACAGCTCGTTGAATTTCTAAATGTTAATTCACAGCTCTTCATTCATCATATTCATAATCTTTTTTTTTTACATTAGTAGCTCTTAAGTAATTTTCAGTAGTTTAAATGCCAGCTTCACTCACCTGTCTGCATACATARTTGCTGAGATTTCTTGAATAACCTTATGAATATGTAGAAAAGAGAAAGGCTTGCTCAGACTATTCAAAATGTATAGACAGACTTCAGTAACCATAAAGTTCTTGAAGTATAAGGGAAAGCAAGCTGGTTTTGCAAATGGAAACAACCAAATTCATGCAGGTTTATATTAGTTATCTCAAAAACATGTACAGATTACAATTAATTTCATATTTGCCCTATGTTCATTAGACACTCAGGCTCTTCAAGTCTATTCAGAAAAGAAAAAAGCAGGAAACTTCAGAAATAGAATACATCTGTTTCTGAAATTAGGGTTTCCTTAACGTATTTTTAATCACTACTCTTATAAATGGAAAGACCTGTTAATCCGAATCCCATTTCAAATGGTTTAAGGATACGTGTATACACTAGCAGTTAGGTGATTTCATAGCAGTGGGATTCAATAGCTTAAAGATGTACAGAGTTTGTGAGCAGTAAGTATTCATTCTTAGGAAAGGGCATTGATGACCTGAGGGTAAAACATTCACTGATATTCTAATTAGAAATCATTTGAATTAGAGTATCATGCTGAGGTCCATTCACAGCTGAACCCCTCTTATTGTAGCCACGAGGTAAGCAAACAAGATGAAAAATGCCTAAACAAGTCTTTGGGTAGGAATTAGATCAGTATCATCCACTTACAGCATAGAAAGAAAAATTTAAAAAAATCACATGCAGGGAGGAGAATAAAGTAAAATAAACAGCAATGTGGCTTCTATTTCCCTTCCTAAAACTTGCCAGATTTTAGGAAATCCGTGTTCACTTTTGTACCCTGCAAATTTTATCCTCTCTTCTTCCTCTCCAGATTCTTTTTATACTTTAAGTCAGTCAAATCATAGGTATCAAACTGTATTATTAAGAACTCAAAGGTAGATGTATGGTCTGCAGACTTGAAACTGGAATAATGAAAGGGTCAAGCTCCCTGACAGTCGTTATACGCCCAGGCAGAGTCAGCTCATACCTAACTCTGAACGGCCTGGGGCCAACAGTAACCTAAGTTTCTACCAGGACATTCCCAAGGTGCTCACATTCCTAGTTTTGGCAGAACTTCCAGCTTTTGGAGCAGCGATTCTACAATACACAGGCTCTGGCAGGACCTACCACTTTCATCGTACCAGCAGGGCCTAATTAAGTTGCTGTTCTCAAGAGCATTGTCACCAGATTGCCATCTGCTCCATTAAAAGGGGAAGGAAGTAAAAGCAGACTAACAGAGTAAGACTGTCCCTACAGATAGTTACCAAAGCACCAGTCAAAGGCAGGACCTCTGTTTCCTAACTTTTTTCACAATAACTGTTCCACATAACCACACCTCTTCATATGGGTGATGGCTGCAGCATTGAAGACCATTGCTGAGCAATAATTCACGTCCACAGACAGTTCTGCCAATCCTGGAAACATTTCTTTGAAAGTAAACACAATTAAACACATATTTCTGTGTTGACTTGTTTGCATTTTTTAAGCACTGTGCTCGCCTGATGGACAGAGCACTCCCCCTTTCTGTTCCCAACCACAAATGAAGGCAAGACCTAACTCCTTCCACCTCGAACTGCATGCTCCTCAGGACAAAGTGCTCTTTGAAGACATTAGGGCAGATAATTTACTGGTGGTTCYGACAGCTCTGTCAATATTAGTTTCCATTGGTTTGCCAGGATGGACACCACTTCACTGAAGCATTATAGAACATAAAAAGTCATCCACTCAAAACCAGTAACAACACAACATGGTCTGGGAAAGGCTCTGCAGGAGAGTTTCTTACGCTGCAGACTCTACAGGGGCTCAAGGATGCCTATAGCCTTGGACTTCCTCTGGTCTTCCCTTTCCATTTGACCCTTCTCCCATTGCTTTTCCCCCACTGCTTTAGCTGACATGACTCCATGCCTCCTGATCCAGTCACCTTTTCATAGCTACATCCTCCAGTCTTGTCCTTTGGCCCAACAGCAAATGTCCTCTCCCTTAAGTACACCCCACAGTCTTTTCCTCCCTAGTTAAGAGGTTTCTAAATTGGGATGATAGGGTGGGTGGGAGCCAGGATATTGTAAGCTACATAGAGAAAGAAGTATGAAACTGATCTATACATACATAAATAATATGCTGCAGCTACAATATTTCATCAATTCTATGTTCATTATATACCACTAAAAATAAAATTTAATTCCATTGAGTCATGACCAAGGAAACAAATAGGAGATTTYCCCCCTTTTCTGTTTACAAGTGTTGGTCCCATAACATTGGGATGTTGACCTCTTTCCCTTGTCTTCCTGCAACACCAACTACCCTTAGTCCCAATCGGTCATGGGCAGAACTCTTATCCCAAATCTATGAGAAATTCTGAGCAAAGCTAGGAACAAGAACTTGACTGCAGTTCCTTAACAAAAGCAAAGCAGAAATATAAAAGGAGTTAGCTCTTTTTATGAGAGCTAGGACTGCTGTGGAATGTAGGCCAATTAAATAGACTTGCCAGTTTGTACTAATGTCTTCTCCAAGTGCTTTATCTGGCGCATCTACTTTGCAAGCATACTGGGGCTGCATGGTCTTAATGTGCAGTACAGCAGTTTCCCGCAGTTACTTTACCTAACACACAGTCTTGGCAGTGTTGTCATTTCAGTTTTTCATACTTTCTCTTTCTCCTTATACAGCTTCAATCACTTGTCAAATAATAAGTCTAGATATCAAACCACTTAGCTTATTTATTTTATTCTTATTTTTTTAAATCTGGGTAGGCTGCACTGCCCGATAAGCTCCCCAATTTGCTTAGGCATTTAAGCACTACTCTCTCTTCCTTAAAACTAGTTTTGGAGCCAAAGGTAATAAGTTATTTTATACATCTATTTGCTATATTACAAGTTTGGGTGGGTTTTTTTTCTTTGAGAAGTGTTATTTTGGCACGCCAAACTAAAAGCATTTTAATGGAATGAAGAATGAAACATTGCCTGTAAAGGACATGCCTACCATGCAGACAGCTGAAGAATTAAAGTCAGCTTGTTATATTCTGACAGACATTTTCTGGCTGTAAATACTGATTTGATTTAATAACAAGGCTCTGTGGGGACCTGTCAAAATTGTTGATGGAAAGCAGGCAGGGAGGCCGGTGTGACCTGCCTTGCTTTCCAGACTCCTTAGTTCTCAGGATGGACAGCTTTTTGGTCACCAGGCTCACTGGGAAGGGAGAGATCGAAAGTGCTGACCAGCTGCCTGGCTTCCTGGGCTCCTTCTCTGGCCAAGAATCAGTTCCCTGACCACAATATTTTTTAAAAATGCCATTTTACATTAGTTTTCCTAAGGAAAAATTCTAAAAACTTTCCATTCCACGGAATATTTCACATTACCACACTGTTGTTCCAAATCAAAATGGTAAATAAACTGAAAATGGAAAAGCTTCCCTGTGCGTCTGGTCACACACAGTTCATCAGACCAGTAATCTAATAAAAAGGTGGTTCTACCACTGAAGTCTGGAAGACACATTATTTCCTGCACATTGTTTCTGCTACCTTGGGTGATTAAATCAGGCCATGCTGCAGCTGGTAAGAATGTGGGCATTGGCTTTTAACAGAGCTGGGACTTTACCTGTTTATGTAGCTAAAACACTAGCTTCATAGCGTAGCTCCAGCTACACACAGGTCACTAAAGAGACCATCTGTGTAAGGCTTGCCGTTGTTTCCCATGCTCAGCCAGTGGCAATTCTTCTAATGACTTCAGTGAATGTTGAGGATTACACAGGAAAGTGGAGAAAAATGGTTAAGTGTCTGAAACGATTTACATGGGAAGAAAACGAAGCTCAAAATGCATGCAGCTTAGCTAAGCAGTGACTCAGAGGGATCTGATTGCCATCCACAAATATTTCAGAGAGGTTAAACACATGGGTGGGGAGGAACTACTCAGGATAACAAGGGAAAGGAAGCAATATGATTGCAGACAATTTGGATTGAACTGCAGGCATATCTTCTCAATAGCATGACTGGTTAGACTGTGGAACAATTTGCAAGTGAGACGGTGGTGGTCTCAGCGTTTTGGCCATTTACTGCCAGATGGGGAAAACACGTGGTGATGAATGATCTTATTGTAGAAGTAGATGGACTTCACAGAGTTTTTGTAAGCTTTTTCTATKCTGCTTTCAAGATTCTGGGATTTCAGGATGAAAAAAGTAGAAGCAGATGAAAAAGGTAGAGGCAGGTACAGTTTTAYTGCTGTTTGCTACTTTAAGAAAGTAGTATCTCTAAGTAACCAGAGTTATTTTCATTTTTCATTCTACGTCATTTTAAAATGTTCTTTTTAAAATCATCCTATTATTTCACTCCCTCCAATCTGAAATTTCCTTAGTTTATTAAACTAAGCACTGAATTAAAATGGAACTAAAAGAAGCATAAACCATCTGCATTTCTTCCTGATTAAAACTAAATAGCAACCATCGTGCCAAAAAAATAACATTTAAATAGGCTTACAGAATGCTGTAGTTACACCAGCACTAACAAATACATATGCACGTTTTCATCCTTTTCTGTCCTTGGGTAATGACAACATTAATGACTTACATTTATATAGGACTCTTCTTCTGAAAGGAGACCAATTGCTGCACAAACTAGTTTCACAGATGACATATGAAACACATTTCACTCATAAATGTTAGGCAGTCAGCTAAAGGCTGAAGAGAGCATAGCATYAGAGCTCTGGGTTTATATGGCTTGGAGAGAAGAATGCCTCCAGATGAAATAGCAGCATCATGTAGGCCAGGGCTGAGCACATTTCTTACATCAGTAATGACTTTTGGGACCCAGGGTGGCACGAACAGCATCACCATTTCAGCTTTGCAGGAACGAATGGGAGATTTTGAAGTGCAATGTGTGCTTTATTAAGTAGAGGAAAGGGTAACATAAAATTTTTACCTCCTAAAGACAGAAAGGAAAATACTGCCCCAGTCTTAGGATTTGAAAGTATCTGTTTGGAAATGAACTTGAAATACTGGACTTAAGGAGTGTTTTCTAGGGGGTGTGGTAATGCACAGCATAGTGAAGGATGTCATATTTAGACAGAGGCATGATTTTTAACTCAGACAGAATATGTGTCCTGACATATTTACATTACCTAAAAGTTGACCTGTGTAATGCAAGCAGAAACAAAAATCACAATTGCACCAGAGTTTCAACTTTGTGAACCAGCATGCTCCATAKGCTCTTCCTTAACTACCCACACCTTTTCCAAGCCCTTCACGAACCCAAATCTGAGCTACAGCAGAACATAGTGAATGGCCATGAAGTAAGGTCTAGATATTAAGAAACTGTAAATTTTATTCATGCACTGACATCTCTCTCCAAGAGTCTGGTGTCCTTAGCCATCAAAGGCTTTCAAAAGCATCTACCTTTAAGCTTGGAAAATGTTTGGAAGACAAAACATGCTTACTTATATAAATGACTAAGCTTAGCATTTATGTAAATGAGAGAAAATCAGGGCAGAAACTGTCATGTCTTATAATTCATGTTCATTGCAATTCACACTGTTGGATAAATGCTTAATATTAAACAACTGAACACAGATAGGTGAGACCAATGGAACAGGTTTCCTGGAATAAATGATCTCCCAGGAAGAGAGTGAAGGAGGTATGCTCTGTCCCAGCCTTTTTATCTCAGCACTCCTGGAGTACAGAGCAACACAAAAGAGGTCATGAAACAGAATGAGGACAGAGGTGCTGAAAAAAATGTTGAGCATCCCTACAACATGCAAAACCACAGTGACTGAGGGGTCAGGGAAGAGACAGAAGAGCAGAAATGAGATGCAGGTGAAGTACAGCTCAATCAAGCTTCAGCTGATTGTCCAAAGAGGCATCCACTGTGGACAAAACAGCACCTGAGCAGATTGCTGGTGAGAGCAAAGTGCAAAGCTAGAAACCAGGGTAAAGAGATGGTTAAAATAATTAACCTAAGAGGATGAAGGGCTGGACAAAGATTTTAGGAGTAAACTCAGAAAGGTTGCAACTATATTGGCCCAGATTCCAGGCTTCCTTCAACATAAAGGGACCTTCACTTTTCATAGGATGGGCTTAAAAAGCAAAAGCTTTATATTTTTCTAGCCACACTGCTTTCCCCCAGTGGAGCCCTTAAACATGAACTTCTGAGTACTGGATCCATCAGCCCCTGCACGAAGCTGGCTCCTGAGGCACGGAAACTCTTGGCAGGGAAACAATTTACTGTCTCATGTTATTGGCAGAAACTGATTTGGAATAGTTTCCATACCTTATTCCTTGCCTTGCCCACAGCTCAGGCTCTCCCTCTGATGTCTCCTCAGCAGCAGCCCCAGCACATCGCTGCCCACATCAGGCAGCAGCCACCCTGTGAGGACCCAACTGACTGAGGGCAAATCAGTCAGGTCAGGTTGCCCAGTGGACTTGGCTTTCTATAGGGCCATGCTACACCTATGCCTGGAGCATCATTTAGATGTAAGGCATTTGATATTTTAGGATTTCAAAAGATCAGGCCTAGTGATGTTATAGAAAAGTGGAGCAGGAAAAGCTGAAGTTTGACAAAAGCAAACACAAAATAACAGAGAAAAGAGGAGCATCAACGTTGCATCAAACTTTATATTGGCTAAAATATTCAGTGTAATTCCACTTACTTCAGTGACTCCAGGGTGTATTTGGCCCACTGGATAGATAATGGTCTACACTCTGGCTCTTGTATTTTTACCATGTACTTGGATAAAAGGAGTTTATCTAGCTTTCTGCCTACTCCTCCTGAGGGAAGGGTGTTTTATTATAACAGGAGCAACATGCAATGGGGTCTGCTCTGTACCTCTCACCAACAAAAGCCAAAGATGACTGTAACCCTCTGAGATTTCATACTTTGCAATAAACCAAATGTGAAAAGGGCTGAAAGCCCTCAGCCATGAAAAAGAAGAGGAGAAACCTATCTGTCTCATGCCTTTGTTGCACATAGCTTTCATTTTAGGGCTCCTTTAATCCAATATAGCAGCCTATAAAATATATCTCCATTCTACTGTCTCTTTTAAGGGAAGTCTCTTGATGATTTTTTGTTCTCTATTTCGGCTCAGTTGGATTGTATCATATTTCTTCTCTTCAAATTTTCTCTCCTCCTTAGGCTTTCAAGCTCATTTCTCCTTTACTCTATCTACACCCATCAATCCCTTTTCTTCCACCTACCCAATGTCTCAAATTCTCTCTTTGAAACAAAGACAGAACTCAAGTCTTTTCAAGTCCTCAGGTCTATAAAAATCTGTGCAAATTCACTTCCTGATCCTAAGTGACTTTCGTAATTCACTTTGTAAAAGATTTAAAGATGTATAAAATTAGTTTTAATGGTAAATATTAGTGTCTTTTTGTGGAATGCCTAAAGGAAAATGCCTGAATGCCAACAAACCTGAGAAAAATTACAGCATTACCTTTGAGAGCAGCCCTGCAGAGAAGGATTTGGRAGTACCGGTGGATGAAAAGCTGGACATGAGCTGGTAATGTGTGACTGAAGCCCAGAAAGCCAACCATATGCTGGGCTGCATAAAAGAAGCGTGACCAGCAGGTCAAGGGAAGTGATTCTCCCCCTCTACTCCATTGTCATGAAACCCCACCTGGAGCACTGCACCCAGTTCTGGGGCCCCCAGCACAAGAAAGACATGGACCTGTTGGAGCRGGTCCAGAGGGGGGCCATGAAAATGCTCGGATGGAACGCCTCTCCTATGAAGAAAGGCTGAGACAGTTGGGCTCATTCAGCCTGGAGAAGAGAAGGCTCCAGGGAGACCTTATTGCACCCTTTCAATGTATAAAGGCGGTTATAAGAAAGACAGAGAAAGACTTTTTCCCAAGGCCTGTAGTGACAAGACAAGTGGCAATGGTTTTAAACTGAAAGAAGGTAGGTTTAGATTGGACATAAGGAAGAAATTTTTTATGATGAGGGTGGTGAAACACTGGCACAGGTTGCCCAGAGAAGTTGTGTATGCCCCATCATTGGAAGTGTCCAAGGTCAGGTTGGATGGGGCTTTGAGCAACCTGATCTAGTGAAATATGTCCCTGCCCACAGYAGGGGGGTTGGACTAGATGGTCTTTAAATGTTTCTTCCAACCCAAACCATTCTATGATTCTTTAATTATTGAATTTCTTAGATCAGTAAATACTGTCCACATTCCTTCCATTCAGCATAAAAGGTGACCTTCTTCAAACTCCCAGATCAACACTATTGAAGGCAAAGATGGGAAATCAGTTTCAATCACAGTTGTTTGGTTTCAGTATTTTCCAAGAATTTGGCTTTCCCTACCGAGTAAAGATATCTACTGACCGTACAGTGAACACTATTAAATACCTTAAAGAATGTGGTTTCTACTACTTCCTTTCTTAAACTGGGTAGCCATCTTGACATAAGAGTATAGCTTAGTCCCTTTTGGAGAGTTTTACAAAAGGATTTATGGAAGATGCATGTGAGAAAATGTGGACCATTAGTATATATAGCAGCAGTATATATAACAGTATAGAATAAAAGCATCTCCACTGTTATTAAGCTGAGGTGTCCCCATTTATTAGCTGTGATTTATGCAGAACTGTCAGACATTTGGGGATTCCTGGATGATATCAATTTCAAATGCCTGGGTCAACTGTTACATGATTTTCACTTAGTTTTCCACCTKCACTCCTATACTAATACAAATAAATTCAGAAAGTGGCCACTAGGGTTCCTCCTTCAGTTTGAACCAAAGCTGCAGTCAGAAAGTGGAACTGAAGTAAAAAAAAAAAAAAAAAAAAGAACAGAATTTTCTTAATTTCTTACTGACTCTCATAAGAACAATCATTTTTCTGGAACGATAACTTAGGTAAAGGCCCCTTCTACTGTAACTGCGGCTCACTCCTTTTTTCCCCTGTATTAATTAAATTACATGCAGAGCTTCCATTGCATTAAAAGTTCAGAAGCATGGTTCATTTTGTATAATAAATACATCAGAAGAGCCATTCTGTATTCATCACAGATGGGTATGCCCCACTAAAATATTAAGTCAACCTTTGGGTAGGCCATGCTTCCTGAGTTTCAATGTGTATTGTGGCTACAGCTCAGAAGGTGCTTGAGCAGTGCCTCTCACCACAGACTGATGAAATTTTTTTTTTCTTATCTAGAGTATAACAGGAATTAGCAGTCAACCAGATTCTTCAAATTTAATTAACTGAAAGCCCTACAGTAAAGGAGAATAACTTCCAGTTGACCCAACATAAAACCAGCCGCCTTCATGAGCATTTGAGATAAAGCCCTGGTGTTCATGCAAATTACTATCTGAATAATAAAAACGTTTTATGCATATGTATGATTGAATAAATGAAAACTGGGAGTAGTAAACTTCAAAACAAAACCTCAAAACAACTTCACTGTAAAGCTGTTTTACAACTTATTTTTGATACAGAGTTGAAGATTTCCATTAAAAAGCAAGCTGCATCATTCCACTGCAGCCATTCTGAATGCACTGGCTGGGGTTTTTTGGTTTGCTTTTCTTCTGTTGTTAGAGCTAGACCTGAAATCATGACCTTTTAATCTCAAAAATAATCTTCAGCAAATATGTGGTTTTGTTAAAAATGGTGTCAACATGACAATGTGGGAAAGGATAATCTGTCTCTGTGCATAAATATTTGGTGTAACATTCCTATATGGCGAAGGCTAGTGCAGTTGGGCAAAGGGAGATGGAGGGGAGGATATAAGCAAGAACTTCACTCAGAACCTTCCATTTTTTCCTCTCAAACTGAATGTGAACCAAAGCATCCTGAAAATACTGAGATATGTAGACATTTTCAGACTTCTGAAAGAGCARAATCAGCAGTGCCAGACCATGAAGGGCAGTTCTTAAGTGATTTCCAGTCATTTCAAGTGAAAACATTAGAAATGTCGGGTTTGCAGCAACCTGAGATCACAAAATGTTCCAACATCGCTAAGTGTCTTAATTTTCCACACTCAAATGTTTTTAAGCTTGTTTAAAACTCTTTTTCCCCTGCATTGGTGAATGTGTCCMTTGTTACTGAATAGAATCCTTCCTCAATAATTTCAGCTTCTGCAGGRCGAGATCTCAGTCTTGCAGCATTATCTACGTGGCTAAATGCAGAGACACCTGGGTTTGACTGAAGAACCTGCCTCTGTTTGTTGGCCCAAGGCATGATTAAGTGGTGGTCTTGACTCTGTGCTGTGATAATAGAGTATCTGGATCATTTTTCTGCCAAATAGATGTTTGAATGGAGGAAAACCAAACATCATAATATAAAGGTTTGTACCAACTCTTGGACTGTTTTAAAAAATAATTTCTGAAAGTATTTGGCCATTATCTCAATACTTAGAAACACCAAAGACTTTGCATATTAAATTCAGCATGGTTATTTCAAAATTATCAAATCCACTTTAGGTTTTGTTAATTGTTTTCATGTTCACTGTAAGAAACCTACACCTCTTTCAGTGAGGGTGTAATTGGCGTAAAACTTGCCTTTTGACTGACATTTAGCTCAAAGACTTTTTGGATAGAATAGAATAGAATAGAATAGAATAGAATAGAATAGAATAGAATAGAATAGAATAGAATAGAATATTTCAGTTGGAAGGGACCTACCATGATCATCTAGTCCAAATGCCTGACCACTTCAGGGCTGACCAAGTTAAAGCATGTTGTTAAGTGCATTGTCCAAATACCTCTTAAACACAGACAGGCTTGGGGCATCGACCACCTCTCTAGGAAGCCTGTTCCAGTGTTTGATCACCCTCTCGGTAAAGAAATGCTTCCTAATGTCCAGTCTAAACCTCCCCTGATGCTTTTAAAGGCTTGTGGCAAGAACTCCATGTACCATATTCTTAATTGTTTGCGKTTTTTTTTCCAATCAAACTTTGGAAAGTCAGTCCTGTATGATGCAGCTGACTTTAACTCTAACTAATAAAAAYAAAATAAGAGGCAATATCATCTGCATCTCAAAATGCAAAATGAAAAACATTTTCCTCTGCCAAACATACTTTCAAGACGACATTTCAAACCAGTTGCTATGACTACCACAACACGCTTAAAGATATCTCCTTTAAAATGTCATCATCCTGCCATCGTGTGCCAATTTGAGGTACTGCTCACAAAGTCTGTGTTTAATATTGAAATTATGACTCAGTTTTAAAACTTGGACATTTCTATCACTAGAAAAATACATGTTGCAATATAAACATCAGGTTTTAATCACTTGAAATTATGAATATGCTATGATRTTGAATGGGAATGATTAATGCATATATATAAATGTGCTGCAATGACCATTTTTGCTTCTTTTACTTCAGAGCCAATGCTCTATAATATAAAACAGTTGGAAAACCAACAGCTGACTTGGTGACATTGGTAACATTAACCCTTTACTTGAAGAAAAATGAGTGATTTCAGYCTTGGGCTTTCCTCCTTTGTCCCAGTTTCATTCAATCCCAGACTGTGTAGAAAATGACTCATCTTGCACCCCATTGCTATAGTAAATCAGCTGTATTAATTAGGTATTGGCAGACTGCATTCAGCACAAGATGGGAAAAGGAGGGAAAGCTGCTTTTTGTTCTGCTTAGACTACAGAAACCAAAATCTCTTTCAATGTCTGAGTGCATATCCAACCAACTCCCAGCTCTGTATCACAGGAATATGTGGGCACGCACCAACCTCTCCCTCCTGTTCCACAGGGAGATCTCCAAGCACATACCCTTAAATCCCAGTAAGTAAGCACAGACACAACATGGCGTTTTTTTTTCCTTTTGTACTACTGAACAGCCGTAGGACCTCACTTGTTTGAAGTAACAACCCCTCAGCTTCTATTCCAGCCTCGAGGTTGAAACACTGATCAAAAACCTTTCAAGCCACATAAATGAGGAGGTAGCAGCCTCTTTTCTCATCCAGCTCTTTAGTGCTAGAGTATGTTGAGTTTGCATCACCCTCTTAACCCCCCTTGCTGACAGATGCCAGTTTGCTGTGTAAATGCAGGGCTAGAAGAGAGAGACAATACATTGCCAGCTGGYCAACATGAAAGTGAATTCACACAGCACTGACCTGTACTCCTGAGCCACARAGTATATCAGTTTATCCATGTAAATTTTTAAAAAATCGAAATGGCTGAAATAGCGCAGGACCCCCAGGAAGAATGCATTCACAACTTCCATAAAACCTCAAACTCAGAAGGTGTAATTGAAAATAAATCACTGAAATTCTCTAGCTGGTAGTTACAGATGAAGCAAAACATTCACTAAAAAGTTATTTAAAATCTCCACAAGGAACCTGAAATATCCCTGCTCCAGCTGAGGCAGGTTATAACTGTTAACTATCCATGTATAACCTTATCAAGTAAGATAACGCAGAAATGGGAAGCTATGCTACCTCCAGAGCAGAGCAACTCAATATTGCCTGGGTTGATAAAATGTTTTTATATCTGTTGCCATCCTACCATTGCACACATTTAGCTCCTTCCAATGGCAGCCAGCCACTGGCAAGCTCTGTACAAAGTTTTCTCACCAAAAGCAGTTCCGTCTCTTTATTTAATCGTCTACCCTATTTCCCCTTATGATCAGAAATGAGATTAAAGGCTGCCACTAAGAACAGAGCTGTCAGAGGCAACCAGTGCATCTAGCCCTCCCCCTCTCTTTGACAAAAACTCACGAATTTTGGTGTCTCTGCTCTCACATCAAAGACCTAATCCTGCAAGTAGTTACTCACACAAAAAGTCCCATTGATTGCAGTGGAAGTAATTTCCACAGGTTTGCAGAATGCCCTCCTTCTGCTGTGCACATGCTGTAGCCATCATCCAGCAGCTCGAGCAGCTGATGAGAAATGAATGCAATTAGACTTCCAGGGCAAAAGTCCAATGGGTTTACAAGGGTACTAGCTGCACGTCTCCTCTGCAAGGGCTAACAATTCACTTTTCAAAAGCATTTCACGTCAAACATTTTACCAGCTTGTGTTGTACTTCAAGAAAATCTAAATTCGTGAACTGGTCAAAACCAAAGCCTGTACTAAAGACTATTCTTCTGGGCCCAGGCTAATGGGACCTGGCAGGCTAGTTTAACCCTCTTGTTTAATTTATGGCAGCAGAGATACCTAAGTCTCCTAATCTTGGAATAGTACCAAACACATGTAATTAACTCAGCACTGCTTCCTGCCACAGGTTATTGCGTTTGGATGCCGCAAATTTTCCCTACACACACCAATGCTCATTTTGCAACAGGAGCTGTCATCCGTGATGAGCATTTCCACTGCCTTGCAGCACAGGAGGGCTCTCTCCTACCTCGGGCCATTAGATTGAAGCAATATCCAAATAAATAATGATAAGGTTTCCTGTATTCATAATATGTCATAGCATGGAGTAACTCGTTACAATGACAAGGGCATAATAGGATTTTACAGGACACATGAGAGGAAAAAAGGCAACCCAGCACTCATGTCTGATCTGCCCCACAGTCCTGTGCTGCTCACAGGGCGAGCCCAGAGCAGGTGAGTAACCACCTCCTCTCTACAGCACTGTATTTGGGTCCATTTAGGTAAAGAATCTGTGCTAAACCAAAAATGACTCAGTGGGCTGTTACACAACCAGCCAGCTTTGTTCACAGACGTTAGCTATACCAATAAATCTGAGTCATGACTTGATTATAGTGCTGATAACAAGGTGGGTGGTAAAGAGAGAACTCTTAAACATTTGAAAAATAGGATGGGTAGAGATCTCAAGAGGTCATCTAGACTAGTCTCTTCCTCTGCCCAAAGCAGGATCAGTTATATGGATACAGTTTTTAGATGTCATCCATCCTACCAGTTGTTTGTCAAGATTGTTCTCAAAAACTTCACTAGTGATGGGGACTATGCATCATCCCAGGAAAACTATTCAGTGCTTCCGTGTTCTTACTTTCTTTTTTTCAGGAGTTATTTGGTACTGTTTGAAAAATATCTGCAACTTTATTGGTTGTTGTCCTGGTTTCAGCTGGGATAGAGTTAATTTTCTTCCTAGCAGCTGGTATAGTGCTGTGTTTYGGATTTAGTAGGAGAATAATGTTGATAACACACCGATGTTTTAGTTGTTGGTAAGCGATGTTTACGCTAGTCAAGGMCTTTTCAGCTTCCCATGCTCTGCCAGGTGCACAAGAAKCTGGGAGAGAGCACAGCCAGGACAGCTGACCCAACTGGCCAATGGGGTATTCCATACCATATGATGTCATGCTCAGTATATAAGCTGGGAGGGGGGGCAGGGAGCAGGGATCGCTGCTTCAGGTCCGGCTGGGCATCTGTCAGCGGGTGGTGAGCAATTGCATTGCGCATCACTTATTTCATATATTTATTACTATTATTTATTTTATTTTGTATTATTCATTATTATATTCATTATATATATTATTATTGTTGTGTTGTTGTTGTTGTTGTTGTTGTTGTTGTTGTTGTTGTTGTTGTTATTATTATTATTATTATTATTATTACATCACAACAGTCCTTTTTGGTGCCCATGTGGGGCTTGAAAGGTTGAGACAGACAGACCCAAGCATATTAAAACAAATTTGTTATAAGCATTCATTATATCCATTTAGTAATCGCTGATGTCAATGTTGGTTTATTTGCTTTCAGAGTTGTTGGATTTGTTCTCGGAGTTGTGTTATGTAACACCTTACTTGCCATATATACTGTTTATCAGTATTTATGTGCTGTCTGTCACCTGTGGGAAGTGGATAAAGGTTATTGCTTTGCTGTACTGTGTAACACTGGCCTATGGTATGATAAAACTATTGGTCATGAGATTGTACTCAGCACTGCTATAACCCCCGTGTTTCAGGAGCTCTCTCTCAGAAACTATTAATAATTACACTTTTTACCTCTTCTCTTCGGAGAGCCAGTCTACAGGGGAGACACCTTCCTTCACCTTCACTTTCTTCTCCAGGCTGATTACAACAGCTCTTGAGAATTTTGAATATGCTTGGGATGTTCAAACCAGCGTGTTCCTATTGCTATATCTCTTGAATGTGTTTCAGGCCTTGTTTAAGGTTAAACAACTATTTAAGAATACCACCCAGAGATCTGCCCTGAGGCTGGATAGTTACGAGTGGCAGGGGGTGTGGGATAGTATGGGCAAGTGCCTAGGACAGTGGTCACCTCCAATGTTTTGGAACTTTACCCCTGAACAAGTGCAGAATCTTGAAAAGCTAGTAAAATATATGGAAAAAGCATGCTGTCACCCTGACAGTTCCAGAGAGACACAAATCACTGCAATGTGCTGGGGCCTGGCCCATGCCTACTGAGGCCTATTCAACACTAATCAGAACCCTCAGGGGGAAGAGAAGGTCTCTGGATCTGATGACAAAATGACAGGCACTGCGGCCACTCCAACCCCCAGCTCAGGCACTGCAGCTACTCCAACCCCGGCAACAGGTACTGCAGCTGGATCAGAGGACCAACCCATGCTGGTATCAGTCGTCCCAAGAAGAAATCTTGGAAGTGAAAGTCAGCTTATCTAGAAAGGGATGATGGAAAAGCAGGGCCACGAAAAGGAGAGGATGGAGGAAGAGGAAGAACCCGTAAATGGAGTAGAAACCACCCGATCCCTATCCCTGAGTGAGCTGTGAGATATGTGAAAAGATTTCAGCCGCTGTCCAGGCGAGCACATTGTCACCTGGCTGCTGCGATGCTGCAATAATGGGGCCAGTAACCTGGAATTAGAGGGGAGGGAAGCCAAGCAGCTGGGATCCCTTTCTAGGGAAGGGGGCATTGACAAGGCAATTGGACAAGGGGCACAAGCCCTCAGCCTCTGGAGGTGACTCCTGTCAGGCATGAAGGAAAGGTATCCYTTCAAGKAAGATGTTATAYGTCACCCAGGCAAATGGACCACTATGGAGAGAGGTATCCAGTACCTGAGGGAATTAGCCGTGCTGGAGGTGGTTTATAGCAACCTCAACAACGWGCAGGTATCCAAAGATCCAGGTGAAGTCAAGTGCACGTGACCCATGTGGCAGAAATTGGTACGGAACGCACCAGCATCGTATGCCAGTTCGTTGGCAATACTGTCCTAGAAAGAGGAAGAAGCACCAACAGTGGATGACGCGGTTGGCAAACTCCGTGAATATGAAGAAARTGTCTCTTCCTCCCTTGTCTCGGCTGTGGAGAAACTGTCCCAAGAGGTCCAGCAACTCAAAGAGGATAGGTGCTACTCTCCACCTCTATGGACCAGTATCTCAGCCATTAGGAGTCAGCGTTCTTCTGCTCAAGAGAGAGGATATAGAAGGTACGCACCACGGGGCACCCTGTGGTTTAGCTACATGACCATGGAGAGGACATGAGGAATTGGGATGGAAAACCTACCTCTATCCTAGAGGCACAGATACGTGAGTTGCAAGGAAAAAAAATCACAAAAGGGGGTTCTYCCAGGAAAATAAGAAAATTCCTGCTCCAGTTTCCAGAAAAAACCTGTCTCACGATGGTCCAGTTTCCAGTGAGCAGTTCCCCAGACAGAGCAGAAGGGCTGATCATACTTCTGATTGTAATGAAGGAATTCTTGACTCGTATTTACAAGAAGCGAGTAACGAATACTATGACCACAACTAGAGGGGCCCTGCCTCCAGCCAGATGGAAGAAAGGGACAACTGGGTTTGCTAGACTATGTGGATTCGATGGCCTGGCACATCAGACCCACAGGAGTATAAGGCTTTTGTAGACACCGGTGCACAGTGTACCCAAAAGGGTAWCGGTGGGCTTTTGGTATAGCTGCCTTGGAGACAGAGGAAATTAAACAGCTGTCTAGCCAACTGGCCAATGGGGTATTCCATACCATATGACATCATGCTCAGGGAGGGGCCAGGGAGCAGGGATCACTGCTCAGGGTCTGGCTGGGCATCAGTCAGCGGSTGGTGAGCAATTGCATTGTGCATCACTTATTTTGTGTATTTATTATTATTATTTGTTTTATCTTGTATTATACATTATTATATTCATCATCATCATCATCATCATTATTATTATTATTATTTTCCCTTCCTTTTCTGTTCTATTAAACTGTCTTTATCTCAACCCACGAATTTACTTTTTTTCTTTTCCCGATTCTCTCCCCCATCCCACTGTGGGGGGGAAGCGAGCGAGCAGCTGTGTGGTCTTTGGCTGCCTGCCGGGTTAAACCACAACAGTCGTTTATCTCTTCTCTCTGTTCTGCTTTGGTATATTACCATTTAATTCATAAAATATGTAGTGTTGCCCCTTATTTGAAGGCATTTCAGGGGTACACTTCTGTTCTCCRCAATTCTGGATCAAATTCATTGCATTCGGCAGAATGGCTCTCACAGTGCCTGTGAGTGGAGACCCTTACACTGTGCAGTGTCTCGCTGTTGGAGCACACGTCATGTGTCATTGCCTCCTTTGATCTTTAGAACTAATATTGTCCAAAAGCCTCCCTTAAGCATCCACACGTACATTTTCTGATGTGCACCCATGTGTAAAAAAATGTCATGATACTGAAGAACATGCATGTGCAAATATCTGTTTGCTTGTGTGATGTGGGAGGTATGGAATTTCCTTCATAGGTCTACAAATAAAGCTTGCAAGCTGCAAGCTGGGTGGGCCTTTACACTTTTCAGCATGTGCTGTATCATTCATGCATTGATGTGAAACCCTTTTACGAGCCAAAGAACAGCTCACTTCACCCCATACTTCCAGTCCTATACTTCACAAGATGTCTGGCACTTAAACATTGTGCTTGTGCACATTATTTGTGCAGAGGGGTCATAGTAACAAGCTGAAGCATCGGACCACACAGTTTATCTGTTAGCCCAGTCCCTGGCTCTCTATTGGGATGATTCAATAAACTTCCTTCAGGACTCATCTGTTACAGAGGAGCTAGCCCTAAGCAAGCTGCACGCGCCTCAATTTTTTTCAGCTGGCCTTGGAGTAATGRCCCTAACTTATTCAGCAGAATTCCCTCATCCTCTCCGAAACTTCCCATCATGCAACCAAAACAAGACAAAAAACCACACGTCTGGACACACACACAAAAGCCACTCACAAACATACTGAGCTGGAGCCAGTGTTCTGGACTGAGCACAGCCTGGCTTCAGGTCAAGACAAGGTAGAATATACATCCTCAACCCTTGCCTTCTCTGAGAGCATTTAGTACTGCTGACTGTTGTGTATGACTGCTCAAGAGTTGTGGTGAATGGAGTCAAATCCGGTTGGCGGCCGGTCAC
>JASVER010000004.1:15938700-16031175 GCA_030449065.1 Oceanodroma leucorhoa | reverse complement strand
GAACAGGCTGCCCAGGGAAGTGGTGGAGTCACCATCCCTGGAGGTGTTCAAAAAACATGTGGATGAGGTGCTTCGGGACTTGGTTTAGTGRGCATGGGTACTGGGTTGATGGTTGGACTCGATGATCTTAAAGGTCTTTTCCAACCTTAATGATTCTATGATTCTATGATTCTATGATTCTAAGAGTGGGGGCAGGGGGCTCAGGAAACATTTTAAAATGCATTCAGTCTAGGAATGGAAGAAGTTGAAGTCCTCTTCAAAGGGGTCTTGAAGAACTGTGGTGGGAAGTTACAGCCTCACCAACAGACCCAGCCCATTCTCATGCAGTATCTAAATGAAGGCATCAGAAGAAATAGAGAGGCAACATGGATGCRAACACCAATATTTGCAAATTTCTCCTTGTCCTTCACCACATTGTCCTTCACCACATACAACAATGTCTTTCATTGCGTTGGCTGGAAAAGATCAATTCACAGGTGATTAACAGTTAGTTAAATGTGACAAAGAGTATTATCTGAGCTAGTAGAGGGAAGCAAGTGTTGATTGCTTCCAAGGAAGTTTGCGGCTACTGAGTGAGAAAACCCTTTTGGCTGAAGGTAACTGACTTTCAGTGGAAGGGCCTTTTCTAAGAAAATACACTCCTGAAAAGACAATGCAAAGTTCCCACCCCGTTCATCCAGGAATAATGTTTTCTGTCAAATCTCCAGAACAAGAACAGCCTAATCCTCTGCATCAGTAGATGCTGACCCAGCCTTAATGCCTGCCTTCAGCGCTTACTGTCTGAACTGCAGCAAGGCACTAATACTGAGCAAGATCRTCTCCAAGGACGCTCCGAAGCATGCAGAATGGTGTAGATTTGCATCTCCATGGCATTCAGTAGTCCAGGGCCTGGGATAGTAAACTACCCTTCATGGTTTCCAGCATGCTAACGTGCTGCGCAATCATACTGTTGCTGTGGGTAACAGGGTGAACTGCATTCACATGGGAAACAGAACTTTCTTACAATGAACTACAAAAAAAACCCCAAATTAGTCTGGAAGCTTTGGAGAGCATTAACCCATCCCAATGAAAATGTCTACAGCCATGACCTTTTTTTTTGACTTCTGCTAAAGAATTGGAAAAGAATTTCCCATAGGCATGATCCAAGATTGAGAAAATAGTTTGAAGGGAAATTTTGTTTCCATTTTTCTGGAAATTTTCAAATATCTGTCAGGAAACCAGCCTCAGCTCCATGGCTTCTCCCAGCCCGCAGTCAGCTGTTTCAACCCGCATSGTCCAAGCCCTCCCAGTGACCCTAGCAGCAACGTGAGCACTTTTTGTTCTAACTACACCAATACTTCCTTACTGTAGGAACTCCAAAATAMTGCCAAATTTCAGCTGAATGAAAAACATTCAGGTATTTGGATTTTCATCCTGAGTGATAACACAGAAAAAAGTCACCTGAAAATTCAGAATTTGGGCTGAAATGTGAAGCTATTAGTTCACATGCAATCACTCCTTCTCTGGAACACACATTAGTATTTGTCGCTTTTGCAAGGTGACAGGTTAACTTTGTTGCGATTTATCGTTTACTCCAAGGATATGCCATTCTGTGAGATAATATACATAAATTATATTTAAGTCAACTTCACAATTTCCCCTGTAGCTACAATTCAACCTGGGGGTGGGTGGGTGGGAATGACACAAAAAAACCCCTACCTTAGCTCTATGGCAAATCATTAACACTTCTGCTTAAGTTGACCAAGGAACAAAAAACATTATTGTGACCTTTGTGTATGAAATTACCAAACTTTTTAATACTGGCATCATTCTCTGTTTCTCTGCAGCGAACTGAACAATCGTAGCCCCACTATCTGACCTGCTGTCTAACTCCTATTTGATTTTCTGCTGATTCTATGCTATATTTCCCCTTTATACATTACACRTAGTTTAAGGCCTTTGTTTCTGGTATCAGATTTAAATATCGTTTTGTTGTCACTCTTGCATGAGGCTGATGCTTGCTGACTGCTACTCTTTGTTGTTTCAATCCTCACAGTAGTTCACATTGCTTTAGTTTGCTAAACCAGGAAACATTAATTTGGGCAGCCTGGTCAATGATTCTCTTTTGCTGTTGACTATTACATYTGTTAATTAACTCCTCCGTTTATGGCAGTTCTTTCCTCAAATCAGCTGTTAGGAAACTTTTGCACCTTTAGAGGAACAGAGGAGCAAACAAAGCTGCTTTAGTTTCATTGAAGTAAGAGTTGGAAAAGACCTGTCAGACCACCAAATTAATTACTTGGTAAGTATGGAACTATTGCCTCTATTTCTGCCCCAGCTGTCAGCAACCTGAACACCAGTAAGCAATTTTATTTGATTGCAGATTTGGCTTTTAGCTGCTGCTCCACAAGCAGGCTGTGACTCTGGGCAGGCTGAACCATCTTCCCAAGCACAGTGGGTTTGCAGCCAGAAGCCAACGCCGTAACTAGCTGTCAGCATGCTGAGCAGAGCCAGGGGACAATATACATCTTGGATGAACTTTGCTGAGAGTTAAAGCTCTCCACAAATACTGAACGTGTCTTTTTGGGTTAGAAGAGGTAATCCCGCAGCACTTTACACTTTCTGTATTGATCATTTTTTATTCCTTGTTTTGAGTACAACCCACATTTGAGGCTCAGCAGGTTGGGAAGCAGAGAGGGAAAGCAATATTGGCAGAATGTGAGTTCTTGATAATCAAAAGTAGTTGTGCCAGATGCCCACAAAATGTAAAGCCAGAAGTCTTCTTGGTGACAAGGTGATTACTCCTTGCAGCTGTGGACTAYGTACACCTGAAGTTGTCTCTGCACTCAAGAAGAAAAGAGGATGCACATTTGAAGCAATAATCGGATATAAGACTTTTTATTCCTTTCCACTGAAAGAAAAGCAATTTAAAGGGAACACAGAGTTCCCTTTGCAGCCCACAAATGGTGGGCAAACAATAAAAAGCTGTTGATGTCTTGCTTTGGTTTATGTAATAGTCAGGCACTCTACATGGTAAAACTGGCCTACCATTGCACATACATTTACGTACCTGCAATAAGTTAGAGAAGCCAACTTTTCTGATTTATTCATATCCTATATTTTTTTTGCCTAGAAGATGGGATAACGTACTTACATACAAATAATTCAAAAGCAAAACCACTGAATGAGCTCACTGCATCCCACACCTGAATACACCATGCAGAACATGCACAGCAGTTCAGAGAGCAGCACCGTGGAGTTACACCAGAGGAATGTGGTCTGTTGCAGCACCAGTATCTTACTAACCTTTACAACCATAGCCTCTCTGGTGCCTAGAGTGTAACACAGATAAAGTGCAAAAACTCTAATGACCATTAAGAAAATATGAGGAAATTATTGATTGTGTAAAAACACCATTTCCCGGCCATTCTTCAAGCTTTACTGCAAATCTAGYTTCTCTTGTTGCTGGAATTATTTCTGCTACAGTATTTAACATAAAGAATAATTTATCAGAATTATAATATGCATACATGAACTCAATAGTATAACTCAGCATTTACTGAGCATTATCCTTTGTTGTGCTAAGGGGGATTTCGGCTTCTTTCTATTTTCATTGTCAAGTCACTCAGCTAAGGCGCAGTCACAGCAGTCATTTACAGAGAGTGACTAAGTTACACAGCATTATGTATCAAGATGCAAAGGACCTGATCGAGCGATAGCTGCAAGGGGAACTTCTGTAAGCTGAATGCAATCAATGAATAGAAACATAGCCAGCAATTCGAGCAATAACGTTACAGTGTCTCTGTGATTCACAGTGACCTATTTTACTTCTGACCATAGTTGCTAAGTGCAGCAGCTCTAATGATATGATGGCACTGATGCTGTCACCTGGCGCTTCCCAGCCTCAGGGTGCCCCTGGAGTGCTTTTCACACCAGCACAGAGCAGGTCTGCAGGTGTCTGTGTGGGTTTTGGACACATCTCTTGCTTTGTCCATTGTGGAGGAGAGCCAGTTTCAACACTAACGCTTCCACGATAAGCTACGCAGGGATTTGGTGACCATCATAAGTGACAGCCTGTCTGTGCCTGTCTGAGAGGTGATGACCAGGACATGCTGTCCGGGTGATGCTCAGTACCTTCTGGCATCCCTCTCTGGAGTTGTGTTGCCCTAGACCTTAAAACTCTGCCTTCAGCATGGAAAGGGCTTGAGTTTTGTTCTGACAGCAGGATAATTACTGCGCATTAGTTAGATTGCTGCAAAGTCCCACTGGTGCCAAGGGCACTACAGTCTTTTTGCCAGGTTGATAGATAATGTCAACACAAATGAGAGGGAGCTGTTCTACTGCCCAACTTTAGGCAAGTCAGATAGGTACCTAGTCTACGAGGCTGGTCTTCTCCTACTGGTCTTCTCCTGTTAAGAAAGAGAGAGGCAAGCCTTTCCAGAATGCAGTTCAGAAGAGGAGCCAAAATTAAATGCATAAAAGTGCATATGTCCCTGCCAGTGGTTCACTTTGTAGAGGAGAAGTCTACAGTATTCTACCTTCACTAGCATCTTTGTGTCTGAGGTAACACCGAGTCATTCTGAGGGGACGCTGGCCTTTTATGGGAATGAAACGACACTCTTTTAATAGCACGCCCTTGTTACAACAGCATACCCCACTTGCTCAATGCATTACATTGCCCTAAYGTCTGTATATTCACTCCAAAAACAGCCTAATCCACCTTCAATCCAAAAATACAAGTCTCCAGATGTAGTACTTCCACTCATATCCTCCAGTATTCATAACTATATATATGGGATGAATATACAAAACTGTAATCTTGGTATGCCCCAGACTAGTTCAGGGATGACAAATATAACTTTTGATCACACTCTGTTCATGTGGAAAAGTTAGAACAGCTGCTGCTATTTCAGTTCTCACAGGCAGGGAGTTAAATTACCTACAAATAGACATAGCAAGTGTAACCCAGAAGGCAGACGGCACTGGGAGTTGTGCTGGTGCGACCTGCCTCCCCACAGACACAAGCGCTTGCAAGAAGGTACCKGGAAGACAAGCTATAAAGCTGCTCTCTATAGTGCTTACGTTASTGGAAAGCCTTCCTTCTCACCCCCTGACCCTTCAGGGCTGGAACCAAGGTTTCTGGAGCAGTTTCATGCTTTTTTGTTATTGTTTTTTGTTGTTGTTGTTGTTTTATGCATCTTAAAGGACTAAAGAAAACGTGACAAAAATCTTAYCCAAGGAGTTTATTGACCATAAAAAGAATTCAAGGACAGAACACGATGAAATAGATAAACCTTGCTGTAACCGTTTTGAAATATGGCTCATAGGGGTGGTTAAAGAGAGGGAAAGCAAAACACATTCATCTTAACGTTTAGAGTTTGATTCTGTTTCCCCAATTTCCTTGACAAATTTCCTGGTCCTACCTCATCAACTGTAAATATGCACCTCTAAAATATGCACAGTAGCTAAACCCCAGCAGCTGGGCCAAGAAGTTAATATTCTTCCTCAGAGTCAGCCAGTTCATTTTTAGTGGTATATGTGGCATGATTTTCTTCCCCAAAAGTAATTTCTTTTGTTCGCAAGAATATGAAGATAAGCTTTCAGAAATACCTGCACAAACCTATCTTCTGACTTCCGCTTTTTTCCATTTTCCTACTAGCTATTCTCCAGGCAGTCAGCAAAAACACCACAGGATTTACACAGCCAGCAACTCTATAGGCAATGCAAAATGAATTGCAATGTAGGAACAAGAGAAAAAGCTGACAAAGGACGCAGATAGGACTGCTGGAAAAAAATTAAATCAGGCAACAGTTCTTAGAAAAGAGCAAATTTTAAAAACAAAATAATAGTATTCTGTGAGAAAATAATGACAAGACTTCTTAGAAAAATTTGCTCAAAAATAAGTTAAGTCTTGGAGAAATTATTAATCATTAATAGAGTTGGAAAGTAAAGATGGAAGAAACCTAAGAGATCATCTGGCCTATTTCCCTGATACTCCAGTATTTCAAACTGTCTGTGCTCTTTCAGCACAAGGTGTACTTCTAAGACTTTCCCTGCTGTAGACATGAACAGAATCAAAGAGATGTCCTAAACTAAGTTGAAGATACCATTCCAGGTGAGATTTAACTTCCATCAGGGAGGTCAGAATTAATATAGTGATTAAGCAAAACACTATTTAGTCCAATCTTACACCCCAATTGTAGTGTTATTGTRCTAATTACTGTCAATTTGTATCATCCAACATAGACTGCTAGACAGTGACCTTCAGCTTCTCATTTTTGTTGATCACCAAAAAGAGCTTGATTGCAAAGGTAAGAAGACATGTTTGTCATTATACAGTTCCCATTTTTCCTTATTTCTTTGAGTTGACAGCAGGTAACTCTACCTGGAAAAATGAATAGGAATACAATTCATAGAAATGTCAACCAGGTATTGCTTCAGCACATTTAGCATCAGTCTTAGGCACCATGCATTGTGAATGTTCTTCTTCAGCTCACTGGACTGTGAAACTAGTTTGAAAGCAAACCTTGAAATTTTGCTTACAAAACCTTCACACTGATAAATTTAATTTACTATCTCTTTCTGGAAACAACGAGTGTACATTAAAGTTCTGAAACAATGGCAAGTGTAGAGGAAATGACAAAATGACAAAATAATTCTTATTGACAGCTTCCTATCTGTCCTAATTCTCTGCTCATTTTAGGCCTATGTTTCCATTTTGTGGGGAATAACACTTAGAAAATAACTTTAAGCTTTAATTCCACAGAATATATAGGCAGCACAAACTGTTCTCAGATATGTAGTTATTCTGTCAGGGAAGGTATCAGTGATTGGTTTAAAGTGTAACATTGTCCATATTTATTCATGCGGCAGAAAAGAGAATGCAGCTACATAAATACCTAGCATAAACATAAATCAGCARAGATATGAAGATTAGAAAAAATGTGAGAGATCTTAAAAGGAAGATACTCTCTTGTTTTTCCTGTTGTTTTCCACTCTTTAATCAAATAATGCATTCCAGAAATCTGTATTACATTCTGATCCTGCGAACACTTGCAATATGTTTAATTTTGGTCGGGTGCCTTGTCCCGATTAGTTAATTTAGTTCTGTGTATGATGAAATTGCACAATAGGAAATCCATCTTGCCCAGCGCTCATCTTACCGTTCTCTCAGGCTTTGATACTGAGGTGGGATAAAACCCAGTGCAATGCAGCTTAAAGTCAGCACATTCCCACTGAAGTTAGAGAAAGAAAAGGCTTTTGCTTTCCTGAGTAAAAGCTAAAGTACTTTGAAAAATACTCTTAACTCATACTCCTATTTTAGACACCCCCAAAGACTTATTTCAGAAGATGAGAAAAGAAGCTCTCAGGCCCTCTGTCTCTTTGGGTGTCCTAAATTGACCAATTGGGTGTCCTAAATTGACCATGGTTTGTGATATCACAAACCATGAGGAAAATGTATAACACACCTGAAAAGTTCTCTTACAGACTGGAACTGCTTTTACAAGTTGCACGGTCTTTGGTTTAAAGAAATTGGACCAGAACGATCAGATAAAAATACATCTGTACTAACATCCTGATTCCAGAAGTGCCAGGAGGCAACAAGGTGGAAAAATGTTTTTCATTCTGTGACATCCAAGAACGATTCTGAAGGATGCATGACCTTTAATTAAGAGAAGGGAATTTATGTTTAAATTCATTAGATGGAGGTCCAAAAATTTTCAGTCTGAAAATCAAAAGACTGAAAATCACTACTCCGAAAATCTCCAGGAAACAATGTATCAATTATAGATTCAGAGTTTGACAGAAACAGTGGATCTCTGAATCACTACATCAAAAAGTTCATGTTTTGACTTAGACCTCGCTCCAAAAGTCAAACCATATATGTCCATATATGAATAATTTTTTCTCTTAACTTGCCTGACTTACATAGATACAAATATATTTGTCATTGAGCTGCTAATCCCCTGTCTGCTTAAATCTATTATGAGCCATTCTCTTGAGCCTTCTTGATTTAGACTTCCAAAGGGTTATTCTGAGAGGTAATAGAAGAAGCTGTCATATTCGCTGTCCTTATTTGTCCCCTAGGTGATGGCCATTACATCATTACATATGGCATTGAGAAAACTGTGTAACACCAGATTGCTTTGATCCATAGGCAGAGCTAAAAACTAAATCAAACAAGCTCTGTGATTCCTTTTGTCCCTGCATTGTCACAAATTTATAGAATACATTATGAGCACTCAAATTTTTACCTATGCAGAATATTAAGACAGATTGTACTGGTTTTGTCTGGGACGGAGTTRATTTTCTTCATAGTAGCTTCTATGGTGCTATGTTTTGGATTTCTGATAAAAGCAGTGTTGATAGCACACCGATGTTTTAGCTGTTGCTGAGYAGTGCTTACGCAGCRTCAAGGCCTTTTCTGCTTCTCACATTGCCACCTCCAGCGAGCAGGCTGGGGGTCGGCAAGAAGTTGGGAGACGACGCAGCCGGGACAGCTGACCCCAACTGACCAAAGGGACATCCCATACCATATACRACGTTGTGCTCAGCAATAAAAGCTGGGAGAAAGAGGAGTAAGGGGAGACGTTTGGAGTGATGGCTTTTGTCTTCCCAAGTAACCGTTACGCGTGATGGAGCCCTGCTKTCCTGGAGATGGCTGAACACCTGCCTGCCCATGGGAAGCAGTGAATGAATTCCTTTTTTGCTTTGGTTATGCACACAGTTTTTGCTTTACCTATTAAAGTGTCTTTATTGCAGCCCATGAGATTTCACACTTTTACCCTTCTGATTCTCATCCCCATCCCRCTGTGGGGGGAGTGTGCGAGCGGCTGGGTGGGGCTTGGCTGCCTACTGGCATTAAACCATGACAAATATTCATGTTGCAGTAATGCTCGAGCTCTTTCTTCCTCATCCTGGTTAAGAAAAGATACTCCCTCCCATATACTTATAGGTATTCCAGCTCCTGACTCACAGTACAGTTGAGTCAGATGTGGGAAATTAGATACCTTTTAAGATCTGAGACTTGGGCTCTTACTACTTTATATACAGAACAAGAAAATCTACTGAGGACACTGGATATTTTCTTAATTGGCATTTTGGTTTCAAAACTTTTTAAATTAACACCAGCAAGATGGAAACATTTGTTTTGATCTCCAGGTGCAATCATTTAAAAAACTATCCCTTCTCCCAACCATTTGGCATACCCATACTGAAAACTACTCACAGATATTTCTACTTTAAAGCCACCCAAGGTCATCCAAAACCAGACAGAAACAGTATTTTGTTTTGCTGCTCCTTGCCAGGCTTCTCCATCTTTGACATTTATCCTAAAAGCACTGTAATAGCCTTCCTGGAATTCATGCTGACTGGAGAATGCAAACAGAGAAGCTGTACTTGCTGGAGTCTCACAACAGCTGAACAGAAGAGATTCAGAGCAGGAAAAAGGAATTATAAAGTTGTATCCTGAAGTAAAAAATCAGGGACCAAAGTCACATGCCTAAGGAATAAACTTCAGAAAATGTTAAATCACTGACGTGGACAAAATGCGAAATGTCCAAACGAGGGCATTGGATTTCTGCAGTGTGTAAAAATATTCATGGGTAAGTTTTTTGAGGGAGTAAGTCTCATGAGTTTGAAATTAAGATCTGATACATTCATTGGTTTAACCCACAGTGAACATTATTTCATGCTTTTAAAAGTAATAAACATAAGTCATATGTAAACATAAGATAATGAAGAGGCTTGATACTGATTTAACCCACACCAGTTTGAATCAGAAGTGCTAGAAGTGACCCTAAAAAAAAAAAAATCCCAAACAAYAACAACAACAAAAAGCCCAGAGCCGGAAATATTGTTGACTTTACTGGGAAAGGCTCTCACAATACTATCCAAAACAGTATCCAATCTACAGTTAAGATTTAAAAAAAAAAAAAAAAAATCCAGCCCAAACCTATATCTATAAGTGAAAACAAATTGTGAGTTTAGATTCAATACCACCTTGCTAGTGAACAGAAAAAGTGCTGAATTTTCAAAAAAAAAATGAAGCTGACAGTAACAAAAGTTATATGTCTACTGATAAATATTAAACAGTGCCAAGAAAAATTCCCAGGCACCAGAACTCAATTTTCTGTATGTTTAACTGTTAGAAAGGTCTCTAACATCATTTTGACCTGGACCAGCTAGCACTGTCACAAACAACTTATGGGCACATGTCGGGAGTTAGCTCACATCATGACTATTCCCTGCAGGCAGCTTGGATGCAATCATCCTATTTTGGAGGCTAAACTAGTTTAACAGTTGGACGTGGGCTATTCTGTGCCAGTTGGTCTTAGTGCTGGAGAACATTCCCAGACATGTTTAGTTTATGAATATTGACATAGCCAAATATTCCAGGTTGTAGGCACCTGAAGCTAAAATTATTACAAGAATGTGACCTGCAGAGCTTTAGAAGCAGTTGATAAACAACAGCAGCATATGAACTGATAAGCTGTCCAAGTGATGGAGGAGTCCTGAGAGACTCTACAAAGTGTTTTCTCCTGTCAGAACAACTGCCTTGGCAAACCACACATTTAGCTACAATATTTATTTTGTCACTCCAGCTAAAAGGCAACAGGCTAAGACTGTATTGTTGGAAATAGAAAGGGAAAATAAAAAGTCTCCTAATGATCGGAAAATAAACTGAGTACTTATCACATGGAGCAAAAGTATCACAATCCTCTTGAAAGTGCTTAGAAAAATACAATTTTTGTTAAATACTTATGTTACTATTGCTACTCTCCCCATTACATCTGAAAGCTTTTGTTCCATGCGTGCTTAACCCTTGAGCAATTTCTATCCCTGAGTGAATAGAAAGTCTGAGTACACAAAACAGCTGGTTGCCAAGCCAGCAATATATCTGCATTAGCAAAGTTTCAGGACCGCTTGCTGTGTTAGGGACACAGACCTATTTAGAGTAGAGACTAGTGAAACATAAATAGCACTATGCATTTACTTAGAACATTAAAGAGTTCCTGCTTGTGATGATGGCAGAGCCTAATATTTTCTTTTGGCTCGCTGAAGGCTGTTAACAGAAAAGACAGGGTTTGGGAATGTAGGTAGAAATTAGGTTGAATCAGTCTAGATCAAAGCAAAAGTTCTACTTCCAGTGCCACATTTACCCTATGCTGTCATCAGGTGAGCCCAGAAACATGATCTCCTGTCTTTGATATTGATTAGAAAGTTTATTCTCCAGATCTCAAAGCTCCAGACAGCAAGGGATGGGATGCATTGACTCAGGTGTGGGTTATGCCTGGCATACATCTCAGCCAAGTCACCACAGGATCCTCCCATAGTCCTGCAGAGAGCAGGGAGCTGGGCAGGAACAGCAACGACAGTTCAGGGACCGCTTCATTTCACCCTGAAGTAGAYACCTTTTATACGATCAGATGAATTGCACTTTAATTTCCACTGACTCTCCTGGGAACCAAAACAACCAGACACATGAAGTTAGGTGAGCTCAACCAGAGTAACTGGTTTGAGGGTCACTGCAGTGAAGACTCACGGAAGGCATACACATACACATGAGCACAACCGAGTTCAGTACAAGAAGTCAGATACTAGAGCACGCTTTGTACTGCCCAGAAACAACCTAAGGGTTAGGCAGATCCCCTCTTAGCACAGACCTGGTTTAACTGGTACTAACCTAAAGGCCCTAACCTGCAGTCAGAAAAGGTATTTGACTGGTAGATCGATAATCCTGAGGGCTTCAGGGTACCCTATCAATCAATGTGGGCACTGGAAGATGCAGGAACGTAAAGCAGTTTCAGACATTTCAAAAACAAAAATATTCACAGCTTATGAAGGGTATGTGTTTTATATAAGAGATTTCTCACATATGAGCAAAGACATCCCCTTTCAGGCACTGGAGTTTGCAATGTAACTACACACACGTGCTCAGGTAATACCGTAACTGTGGAGCTCACCTCCCAAAATGGTMGCCTTACTCTCCATTGTCTCTAGAGATAGATAGCTGAAACCAATCGATGTCTTGCAGGAATCACTAGTTCAGGCTGGTCAGTCAGATATTACCATGGCATGTATAGAAAGGTCAGAAAAGGGCTGGAGAGATAACACAGGACTAGGCCTGCAGATAGTAACAAATACATCTTGTGCCCGCGAGCACGCATCATAAGCTTTGATTGCAGGAAATCAGGGAGGCTGGGGCAGCTGTTTACATTTTCCCTTCATATTCCTGTGGCTATTTAAGACAATAGCACAATGTGAAAGGTGATGGTRCATCAATATACATGCTTTACACACAGCTGACATTATTCATTATGTGCTTCTTGTGTAACTGCCAAAACTCCAAATACTTTAGCTTGCAAAAAGTCAACAAAATGTGGAAGCGTGAAGCTTCAAGTCATCTGAAACACACAGCACTTATTAAATCTGYTTGTGGGTTGTCACCCAGGAAGACTGCATAATACTGGAAAACAAAACAAGCTAGAGAAGGCAGATGCCTTAACAGCTACTAATTGGAATCTAATTACACTTGCAATTACCTTTACCCACCACTCTCAGTCCCCAAGCCAGCTACTGACAGACATCAGCTGTCCATGTGGCATCCTCATCTAGCACAAACCGTATTGAGTGTGAAATCAAATGAGACACTGTTACACCAACATTAGCAGCACGCCTTTCAAACTCTCTGCAGCAGGAAGGTGTGCTGAATATTTCATAGCACGTATTTATAGCTAGCATCTCTTTTTCGAGGCGATACAAGTACCGTATTTCTGCAGGATTTCAGTGCTGCGTCGCTRCAGACAAGTGATTAAATTCTACATACAAACACAAACACACGGCCAAATCACAGTCATGCTGGACTAAACATGGCTTCCCCCATCCTTTTACTTGAGTTCAGTCCCCTGCTGTTACAAGCCATTTTGTAATATGGTAACTTCTAGCATCAATCCCTTCCTTACTTAAAACCAGGGAAGGTTCCTTGCACACTGAAGGAATGAAACATAAATACAATCCTTATTCCTCCAGGGAGAGTTTTCTATATATTCTGAGGAATTGCAAATCCCCAAATCCCCATCATCTAGAGAGCTACATATACCTGGCTATTACTTGTCATAATTCTAGCAGTGCCTAGAGTCCTCCCACAGCTACAGGACTCCCCCTCAGTGGGTCTGTAGCTGCTTGCACCGTGAGGAAGCCCACACTGTCACAAGCACACAACATAAGCACATAAGAAAACAGAAACAATCTCTATTTACAGATGAGGAACAAAAGGTGAGAGACACTTCCCCAAAAACACAAGAGACAACCTCAKATTTCCTGCTTTCAGTGCAGTGTTATCACTGTGCGTCTGCCCTTCTTTCCCCATGTGCTGGCTTTGGCTGGGATAGAGTTAATTTTCCTCGTAGTAGCTAGTATGGGGTTGTGTTTTGGATTTGTGCTGGAAACAGTGTTGATGATACAGGGATGTTTTCGTTGYTGCTGAGCAGTGCTTACACAGAGTCAGGGCCTTTTCTGCTTCTCAGACCACCCCACCAGCGAGTAGGCGGGGAGTGCACAAGAAGTTGGGAGGGGACACAGCTGGGACAGCTGACTCCAACTGACCAAGGGATACCATATGATGTCATGCTCAGCATATAAAGCCAGGGGAAGAAGAAGGAAGGGAGGGAYGTTCAGTGGTGGTACCACTCAGCTGCGATCACAGTGGTATTGCTGCAGTCCACAACTGCAGCAGGAGGAAATTGTGCTTGTTTCTCGTCTATCACGCTCCACCAGGCAGCATACACATGCCGAAAGCTCTTTCATAGATTATTTGATCAGGCTTCCTTTGAATCTGCCTTTTTTCAACCAGTTTCTCAGAGTGTACTTTCTGTCCCCAGAATAAGGAGTCTATATTCCAGCAGGACAACTGTGGGCACACGAGATGGCTAAAGGATGGCATTGAGATGTTCAGCCTGAAGGGAGAAGGGACTGTAATACCTGACAAGGAAAACCTGGTAACTCTCTAGACAGCATGAGACTTTTCCCTTAACGACTCCACAGCTGGAGAAGGATCCCCTTGCCTGGCAGATGTTTCCTCCATTTTAGATTCATCTGCCTCTGTTTGACTGAGGTCTGCAGGCTCACGTGCCACATCAAAATGGAAACAGCCCTTCTAGGAATACCCCTTCGCTCCCATAAAGCAAGCGAATTGGTTTTCAAATGCATTGGTTTTCAAAATACAGAAGTTAAGCGACAGGGAGTGATGTTGAGCATTCACTCTCTCAACTACATTGCTGAGTTACTAAAACAGTCCCCAGCAGGGTCCCCAGGCTAACCGGCACTCTCCTAAAAAGCTTCCAAGTTGGGTTTGGGAGTTAGTATGGCTGGGGAGTTCATCCAGTTCGGGTATCTCCACCCTGTTCAAGAGGACAAGAGGGTTTAGCTGTATGGACACGGACTGTTCACAGCGCTATGGCTCAGTGCCAGCGAACTGTCCCAGACGTAATTTATTAGTACAGTCACAGCTTAGCTCTCTGTTAATTATGGCCTGTCAACCTACTTGCCAACCTGTACAGCTCCTCTTCAGATAGCTCCAGTGGAAATAAATCATTAGTGGAAGAGATCAAAGAGAAGAAAAGAAACTTTTGCTGTGATTTCCCTGGCTTCTTGCATCCACCACAGACCATAAGATTACTAAGATCAATAGTCATTTGTTTTCCTGCACAAATCCCTGTTTGGGAAGAGGTGATCAGGGAGATTACAAACTGTGGACCAGAACTCCCTCTCCTGACCACACTAATTTATCTCTCCTGTTAATTAGCCAAACTTGGTTATCAACATGAAGAAGGTCCTATTAAGACCCAGAGGTTTTTCTTTAATTCTAAAGAGAGATGATTACTGATGTGCACACAAATAGGTCAAGCTAGCAGATAGAATATAAAGCAGTTTTCTACCTCAAAGCATCCCTCTTAAAGAAAAATCATGGTCAGTCTTGCATCAATTTGTTTTCTTATTACAGGCAAATCTGGGGTACATGTGGCAGCTGACCAGATCTTTGCCTTTTCTTCTGCTGCAAGTGGCAAGCCAGGCGAACAGCATTACAAAGGCAAAACAAACTGCGAGAGGAGAAGCAGCTCCACTGAAGAGACAGGAACAAATCCTGCTGCCATGGGAGTTTAAAAGATTCCTAATCCTCAGAAATCTCTGCCTCTTTCAAAAAACAAAAATAAAAAAAGTCTTTAACAGAYATTGACCTTGTCAATACAAAGAATCCATTTTGAGAGTAGGAAATGGGGGAAGGGAGAAAGATGCTCAAAATGAGCACTGTACAAAAAAAAGCTGCCTGTCTGCCTCCAGGTAGCCTACCTACCTAAAAATGTCCTTATATTTTTAGTGAAGAGTGGGTTTTTTTAATTCATTCTGACCTAGACTGTAACATACTGTTCTACAAGAGTTGGATAGAGGGATTCACCTTCTGCAGCTCACAATGAATCAACATACCTTTTTATTATCTTATGCAATTTTTCTCCATTGAATATTATTCTGATTATTAAAGGAATGGTATTTAGATAGTGAAATGACTAAAAATATTTAGTTTAATATAACATTTAACACAAGACACTTCTTTGGGGGATATTGCACTACTTTATTAAGCCATTGTACTGCAAAGATGCATGAACTTACCTTACTGTACAGACCTCTCCGCTGGGTTCAGACCTTAATTACGCTAAGTCCAAACTTTGACATTTTCCAGAAGTGTTGCTTGGAACTTCATCCCTCCTCCCCTTTGAATATATGGATGAAGGGAGAGAGAGCTGGTTCTTTTCTATTATTCTTTTTTATTAATTATTAACAGTGACTAAATCTTTGTTGAATTTATTTGCCATCTCTGAAGATGAATGTAAAGAGAATGTTTTAAGCAAGGTTCCTGCATCCTATTAGATTTGCAAGATCTAAAACCCTTGAACACATGAACACACTTGGAAAATTAGGGGKTTTTTTGGTTACCCAGAATGAGGGGAGGATGTCAGGTACAGGGAGTCCTCTTTCATCCCTCCAGTTTTGAATATTTAGCATACTGCTTTTTCATCCAAGCATTTTATTAAGCTTTTAAGTARGAGCTAGAGATTTAATGCATCAATATATGAACATACTGATAAAATAACCTGAAATTTATATAAGATTAAATTATACTTAAATTCTAAAACACAACTGGTTTTGCTTTTATCTGCTCCAGGTCCAGTCTCTTACAATGAGATAATCCAGCTAGTTCCAGAGTGGGCGCCACCTGTATTTTAATTTATTATTAAATCCCCAAACTGCTAAGTATACATCAGAGGACACAAATCTAAATATAACACAGAGTTCTTGGAATCCATGTGAAGTTAATATTGTAAGAGTATCGACACAAGATAATAAAGCTTTCTTATTGCTTATTGCTACTACTTTCTTACTGCAAAATTTCAGCCTTTCCAAATAGCAGCTGAAGACTGATTGTGCATGCTACAGACTACTGAAAGGAATTATATCCAGATAGAATAAAGCTTTATTCCAAGCCAATGAAGAAGCCCGTCTTTGGCAACTAATGGCTCTGCCTTCAACAATGAGTGCTTCCCTTCACCTGCTGTGAATCAGAAACATGCTTAGAAAGACAAATGAGTCAGGGGTTAAAACTAGGATGCCACTGAATGCAATTGCAAGCCTGATTTGGCAGTATTTCTTCCTGATGTTCCTCCCTGCAAAGACACAAGTGCAGCATCTCGGAGCTAGTTTCACAGAAGCACTCCCAGGGGCCAGACTTTCAGGCTGATTTTGCAAGGACAGGAATCTGAGAAGAGATTTTTGACCTGTAAGCTGTGCACACAGACACAGCGTCCCACAAAACCCCGTGTACAAAATTGTTTTACAGATTAAAATTGCACTGCTGCTAAGTTTCTTTGGTCAGATCAAGAAGAAATGTATTTTGAAGTCCAAAATGCCTGTGTGCCTGAGATCAGAAGCCTGTGAGCCTCCTTAATCTGCAGCCTCATATATATATATGAACAACTGATTTCCTAACCTCTTTGTTCCACGCCTCCTCTCTCTTCCTGTACATAGTACAAAGAGTACAAGCAAAACGTGTCAGCACTACCTTCTTCAGGCTCATCTCGGACATATGCTGAGAGATCTCTAGAGCAAAGCGAGACCGTATACAGCAAGCAGCACTTTCGCTTTGCATTACATTGCAGCTCCAGCCCACAAGGCCCACGATTTACATTGGGCAATTTAAGATGTTACTAGGGAGCAGGCCTGGTTCGCTGTCCAGTGTTTCAATACAATCACAGYGTTCACTTGTGATTTCTGTTAAAATTCAGTGTACTTCTGAGCTTGTTCTGCAGTCTGCATTTAAATGACGACATCTAGGTAGATTAGGGTTTGGCAAGATTTCAAGAAAAGTATATAAAATTTTAATTCTTTTGTCCCAAACTAGAGGTAAGCATGCCTGAGGCAACTCAGCAAGAGACAGTCTCTCTCGAAGAGCCATGACACCGTTACCACAGTATGTTGATTCAGCATGAGCAAAGACTCCCGAGAGCTGCCGAGCTCAGAAATCAGTGGGAATCAGGATCAGGGAACTGCTGCTTTACAGAAGACATCAGAGCACTCCCATTCTAATCTTCTTGTGCCTCACTGAACACTGGGCAAGACAGAGTGATACCGATGCTAGTAGGTCAGAAGGCACAGACATGGATCACCCCTCAGAAGCACTGGTAAACATCACCCAGAAATAGTCGGTGCTACTGGGCACTTCCTACATGGCTTCACACATCCTTTAGGCACCAAAGCACTTTTAGAAAACTAGTCTCTGGGTATCTAATACTTATTACACACAACAGGACTGCCAGTGTCCTTTGAGAAATTCAAACCAATTATTTTCTTCTCTTGTGTTGGTAGCATTATCGTTGTCCTGCTACTGTTAAATACCCACTACCCTTAAACAACAGAAAGGATAAAGCAGTTACTGGGACTGCACAGGCCTGCAAATGCCTCACAGTGATTTCACAGTACTTAAAACATATTATTTGCTAGTGTTTAGACATTCGCATTAAGTGTCATTATTGTAGACGCTTACCTCTATAAACAAAAACATTTTCCTCTGAATAGCTGATATTCTGGTATTATTTTTACCTGATATTACTTTAAGATGACACTTTAAAAAGAACAGTTTAATAATTTCAATGGCATTTGCAAGAAAATTTTGAAATTAAATAATATATGATGTAGTTACTTCATTTAAGCAATTAAATACAATTCAAAAATTCAAGTTTTGGGGACATGTCTAAGAAGTTACTCCATAAAATGGCAAAAATGCATATTCAACAGCAGGATAAAAACAAAATTAGTCTGAAATGTCACTTGGGATTTCATATTTTTCTTTGTTCTCTAGCTGTAACTTAGCCAGGTCAGTGTTTGGAGATGCCTTTCTCCTCATCCATGATCTTCTTGCACAAAAAAATGTTTTGCAATGGAAATAAGTGAAGCGCATGCATTTCATTACAACCGCAGAGAGACAACAAATCCAAGGAACTGTGCATTTCTTTGACCCGCAGGGCTGCACGTATGACCATGACCTTTTGCTCTTCTGCTGTCTGCCGAGTTTCCTCGTCACGGTACCAACCTCCCCAGCACCAGCCCTCACGCCACCATCTTCTGCTCGTTCCAGCTGAGCTCTTGCAGGCCAGGGCAAGGCAGGAGCAGACCAGCAGAAGTGCCTCTGAGGGAGCCGTGGCTCCCAGCTCCCGTTCAACTGCTGTCTTTGACTACCAAATGGGCAGGCAAGAGAAGACTCTCGGGGGTGCTCAGTGGCTGGAAGGGAGGCGATGGACAGAAACTGCAACACAAGAAATCCTGACCAAGTATGAGGACAAATTCTTTCACCATGAAAGTGGTCAAAGACTGGACCAGGTCTCCCAGGCTTGTGGATCCTCCACCCTTGAAGATATTCAAGCCTCAACTAGACGCAGCTCTCGGGCAACCTGATCTAACTGGACATGATCTGAGCAGGGGCTGGACTGGATGACCTCCAGGGGTCCCTTCCAATCTTCATTACTCCATAATGCTACAGCCTGGAGACAGACTACTTTTCAGAGGAGCTTCAGCTGATCAATATGATCTCACCTGTTCGAGACAGAAGTTCCCAACTTGGATAAGACTATGCTTAAATATTAGGTGAAATAGGTTTTTTTTTTGTTTGTTTGTTTTTTAAGGAGGAAACTCAGCTCTTACTCAGGCAAATGTAATCACACATTCCACCTGTACAGGGCTTCCATCAAAGGTACCTGAAAGACTGTAAACTTCATTAAGGATAATGATATCCATTATCAGAAAATACAGGTGCATCTCCCAACTTGCCTTTATTTACATTTCAAGCTGATAAGAGGGAGCGCTCATGCCATGTTACCGCAGCTACACATTTGCCCCATTCTGAGACACAGAAATGGCCCATACGCAGCCAGCGCGGAGCGCAGGAAGAGGACACCAGATACTTCTGCTCTACACACAACCCTAAAAGATTGAATCCCCAAGGACATTCCCCCAGGAGAATATAATCCCCATGATACAAATCTATCCATGCTTCACTACATGGCTACCTTTCCTTTACTGTTTATCAGAGTGGATATAATGAAGAGCAGCAGATTTATACCAACATACCTGCGACTTACAAAAGCAAATTTCTGCCTTGTCTCAAGGTTAATATTCAGTAATCTTTATGAGTCTGCATTTTCTGCATTAACACATTCTTTTGTGCCTCCCTCTCCTTTTTCTACTTGGGTTTTAACAAGTGAAAAGGATTTAAAAAAAAAATACATTTAATCCATTCTCTAAGGAATGACTCATTGAAAACCGGAGAATAACCTCACCTAATTATATCTGCCAGGATTTTTACCTCCTGGTAAGTATAGTAATACTCTTGCACTAATTGCAACCCTTCCCCTCCTCCTTTAAGTTTTCAATTCCAGTCTCAAACTGCTTCTTTATGGAAACATTTTTAAAACTCATTACCACAAGTCTCTTTTCCCCAGTGCAGATGCCAGGTGCTCTGGGGAATCCAGGGCTCTTCCTCCAGACCCTGCCATTTTCCCACCTCAAAGCTTGTTTGAAAGAACAGTAGCACTGTCATAACCACTTTAATCTAAGGAAGCATCATTTGCAAGGAGAGAGAATGTCTTTCATTACACTGACTGATGTAGCTGGAAAAAAGATTCCTCAGCTGAAAGGAGCCAGCCACAGAAAAAGACCTGCTCAATGCTGGACCAGCATGTAGGCATATCGGAGTCTTCTGTTTGACTGCAAATTAAGTGATAACCATACAACATCTGGTAAACCACTGTGGCTGATGTGGGGGKAGGGGAGGGGAGGTGTGCTACATCCAATGAAATACAGTTCAACTCACTGCACCAAAAAACGAAGTAACTGTAGTTTTGCCAAAACCTGGACGAGACACACATCACATTACAACCAGTGCAGTCTTCCCACAAAATGCAAGAGACAACACAAAATGCTTGTAAAGTACCAATTTGTGCGACATCGGAGCTGCACAGGTGCGTGCAGTTATTGTTCCTACAGTTCTGAAACCCTAAAATTCAGTGCAACGTTAAGATGACTGGAAATCAGTGACTCAATACCGTGTAAGCTGCAAGGACAAATCCCTTCATGGCTACCAAATACTGCATCCTACCAAACTCAGCGGCAGAGCTTCATTTGGTGCAGGAGTTGCTGAGCATGGAAGAGATTACTACAGCTGCCTGAACACAGAACATCATCTTCTACCTCAATTTACATCTACAGGAGAGTATATAGGATATTCATTTACTGGTATGAATTTTACCAATCCTGAAGGTTTTTTGGGTGGTGTTGGTGGTTTTTTTTTTTGTTGGGTGTTTTTTGTTTTGTCTTTTTTTTAGAGCATAAGAAAAGGAAGCTACTCGGAAAGTGGTTTGAGAACAAAAGACGCAGAGCAACCTCTGGCTTCAGCTCAGCAACGCCAGCCTCCCCGGCTGGTAGAAAAGCAAACAGCGAGTGCACAGCTCTTCCTCACCACCTGAGCTAGGCGACGCAGAGCAAGGCAAAGAGGAAGGCTTTCAGGCAGGCAAACCATCTGCCAGACACTTCTGCTGCATAAGGTATCAAAAGTGCAGCAACAAATGTTCCTCTTCTGAGAGCTATCCACTGCTTCTGGTTTGGACTTTGCTAGCCCAGGTTATAAAAGCAGGCCCCAGAGGCAGAGGTACGTATTCAGCAGCTCTCCTGAACCYGAGATGCTCTTACTTAGAGCTCTTACTCTAGCTGCTTCTGAGACACTATTCCCCATAGCTGTAAAAGATGAAACAGTCATAACTCAAGGTTCAAAAGAATCAGCATTAGCTTCATATCATTGCTGTTTCAGCATTATTTGCTTCCAGTAGTACATACCCTCTCCTCTCCCCACCCCAAAAATCCAACAAAAAAAACACCCCTCTACCATCTGGGTGCTTCATCACGTACTGAAGCAAATTGTTACTCCCTCACAAAAATCACAGTCAGAGAACTCATTAGTCTATTCCCTCACCACCTACCATTTCTCACATTAAATGGAGAATATTTGTGATCTTAAGCAATCAAGTTTCTAAGGCAGAGAACGAAAATTTGCTATTAGAATAGTCCATCACCACAAGCCTTTCATTCCTTCTTTCCTCCCACCCACAACTTTTAAGGGAAACAGTTATAGCTCACTGGGAACAGAGGGAAACACCTCACATTCAGCAAATCGAGCTCCTGCACATTGCCCTACAGAAGTTCTTGCTCGGGCCAGCTGCACATGCATGAACACCACTTGGTACATACATCTTTGCACTCCAGCTGATCTTGCCCTGTTACTGGGACAAATTAAACCATTCTAATTAGAGAAATGTCAGTGAAATTTGTCAAAAGACTATTTCAGAAGTTAAGAGGTCCAAAAGTCAAAACATGCCAAAATTCTCCAGAAGAGAAAATGCTGACCTACCTCTAGGTGACGTCACCCAGCCACCCTCCCGCRGAAAGAAGCAGAAGCTGTCAAAGGATTCAGCAGTTAAGAAAACAAGGCACTTACATGTATTCACAGCTCTGGCAACATTAAGGTTAAACCTCCTCAAACTGTGTCCGCTGTGCTCAGACTTATTTCTTCCCCTTTAGCTTGAAAGACTTTCTGGATTCCCCCTCCTGCAGATGCAGAGGGGTGGGAACCAACTCACTGCAGCCACCCATGCCAAACCATGCTGGTCTGTAGATCATAGGATAAAAAAGACTTGCCATGCTAACCTGAAGATAGAGGTTTTACACCCTCTTCACCAAAGCGGGCACCTAATTACCTTGACTCGCTTAAGCTTACGTGTGCTGCATCTTGGCAACATTCTCGTCTCTGAAAAAGGATGACACCCAGTATCAATGTCCCAGGATCGGGACAGAACAAATCCTTCTTCTGCTATCTTGCTAGTAACCTTTTTTCTAAAACAAAACAAAAGAAACAAAAAACTGTATAATAAACCTATTCTGCTAATTTCTTTCACAATGTACCTAAAGTCCTAAATAATTAGAAGGAAGTTAGAGGACTTTGCACACTCACAACAGCAAATCTTGCCCAGCTAATTTTCCAAACCAATCAAGAATCCAGATCCAACCAACTACACATTAGTCACTTTGCTAGCAAGGAGGACTTAATTTACATTAATGAACACAAGACTTCATTAAAATGTAGTTTTAAGTTTAGCAATACCACAGAATAATCTACTGAAGGAGGAAAGAGACAGGATCAAAACTGCAGACTCAGTTATTTCTTGCTACTTATCACTAACAAATCAATATAAATTAAAAATCAATACAGCAGGATAGTGGGAGACAAATGCTAATGTCCATGAAGAGAAGATGTGTTAGACCCACCATCCCTGTGCTGCCAGGCATATCACTGTAATTCTGCGGGACTGGAAAGGACAGGGACGAGCTGCTTTCCCTAGCAGAGGCAGAATTTGCATCAGCTTCCCCTCTGAACTCAATTTCCTATTCCCTCATCCCCAAACCATCATCATCTTATGCAGATGGGGCTAGTACCAACTTTGAATTTATTATAGTGAGGAAGCCTGTTACAGAACTACTCGAGCTATTTGCTTYTATCATTAAGAATGACCACAGAGCGGATGGGAACACATTTATACTATTTCGTCTTAAGCATTGTATCCTTGATTATTTGCAAGGCCACTGATGACTCCAGTAACCTTGGTCAGTCAAAATCCAAATCATAGCAGCCTCAGATGGAAAGCTGAAAATGAACGCAAAGGATCCGATACGTGACGCTAGCCACGCACCACGTAAGAGCAGTTTTTCCATTCTTCAAACTTGACCTCGGCAATGCTTGTTGTTATTGTGCAAAAATCAGTATGAAAATAGTATATAATGCTCTTGGACAAAAAAGGATTTTTCTCACAGGTGCTTAGTATAAAGTTAAGTTTTGACAGATTTATTACAGTTGCACTTACCACAAGGAAGAGGAAGGAAAACTGGTGCCATGCAGCTGAGAGAGATTCCTTCTTCTGTATGACCTGCAATTTAGGTACACTTCATACACAAAACGCAGAAATTTCACCATCATGGCAACTCAGAAGACATTCATGAAGGTGACTTGCCACATATTATTTAAACTGGATTCACACTCCTTTATTTTTTAATTACACTAGGTAGGAATACTATCTAAAAAAAAATCACCAGTTTTACTACTTTTACATTCAAAAATATCAATCCTTTTTCGGTTCAGTGGCACATCTTTCATAAGCACACGTATGCTTATTCTTCTATCAAAAAGGCAGCTACAAATACCTGACATTCAAAGTATTTAACAGAATTAAGCATGTGTTTAATTTAATTTAAAAAAAAATGAAAATCAAGTGTCCTTCCCTTGTCAGCAACTTCCCACCTATGGAATTCATCCTTAAATCCTAACTTGTTACTCATTTAACATAGACAACTATCTTTGCATGCATATGTAAAGGTGACACTCCACTGCACCTTATTTCCAACTACTTCATAGCAACCTAATCATTTAATACATATTCCTTTAAAGAAATTTGAGTGAATTTATTGTATAAAATTATGATTGGCATGGTACAGAAAAGTTCCTTTTAATGCACATTTCCCATTAACTTGTACACAAATATTAACAGTATCAAGCAAAATGCAAAAGTCTTAAGAACTAATTCCATACTACAAAAGTGTTCACATAGTGAAGTTACTCTGGTTACAAAATGTCATGGAACTAAAAGCACTTCAAAATACATATTTGGGAAATGTTCTCGAATAATCAACACAACCTTAAGTCACTTAAAAATTGTAAAGAAAGAGATACCCTCTTCAAAACACTATTGTTGATTTGGCAAGATGGAGCAAAGTTCAAATCAGTTCATTTATTGAAGGATTGTTCTTTCCAAGAAACAAAAAAAAATAAAAAACCTTTAGTTAAGAAAGGGCTCAATTATACTATGATGACAAATAACGCCATCAAACAGTTATCTGGCTCTCTTGTTTTCACACAGGAGCTGTCAGAGGCAGAGGTGTGTAAGTGAACACTTCCAGGTATATACAGATTGCTTTTTCAAAAACAAACCAAACCAACAAACAAAAATATACCAAATCCCAAAACAACAAAAAGGAGATAATCTGAACTTTGTTGTTTCATTTAACTAGTTCAGTTCCTTAGGTCACAAGACCCAAGAAAAGCGGTCTGCAAAGGATACATATTTAAAGAACAAAACTGAACTTCCACTACCAAGGAATGCGTAGATGTCACATTATGCAAGTACCATACATCCTCACGGTAAGACTGTTAGAGGCTATCAAATCTCTTGCTTCCCAACAACCTTGAAGACCTGCTATTCTCAATAAGACAAAAATGCTTGAACCCAACAGCCTTACAAAAAGGAGGCACAGCCATACTCTTAGAAAATAACACAAAATCTTGAAGACTGAAAGCATCCTTAAAAACTTACACAAAATAACTACAAAATAAGCAATACATTACATTATTTTTATCAGATGACTTGAGTGTGTTTGAGCAATTGAACATTGGTACGTATATCTAYGTGAAACTCACACATGCAAGACATCATGTTCAGGCATTATTGTTGTTTTCCTTTTGCACACACACACACACAAGTTATCGGGATATCCAGTCTATTCAAACACAGTGAAAAACAGTCCACAGCATGCGTAAAAGGAGCATTATCCAATACAGTGTTGTCTTGCAAAAATGGAGTCAGAATTCCTGAGTCTCAGAGACATTACTGTCCTCCTCCATTACTGGATTATTTATTTTTCCAAGGAGAACCGCTAGTTTTCATTTCTTCACTCCGATGAAATTTATAATAGATTGCATCTTTTAAAAAATGCAAAACTTTTAGAAAAAAACATGCCACCCAAAGTGAATTTTTAAAGCTTTTTAAAGGGAGAGGGGATTCACTTAAAAATAAAGGCCACCTTCATGTAAAATTAGTACTGTCAGTATCCCATCATTTTGTTTAAAGGAGAGATTTAGCGTCCTGTTCTGGAAGCCTTATTACATGCAGTCATGTGAGTTGAAAAACTCCATCCTTTTAATAATTAAAAATATTATAAATAGGACTAACATGGAACAGCCCTTTGTTACAATCACCAAGGTGGTAAAAACAATGCAACAGTTAATTCATGAAGTCTCCTTTGAATAGTCACTGCAATCTATTATAACTTCTGTATTTTCCCTTTTACTTTGCATATTACACAGTGTAACTTAAAATGTTATTTAAGAGCACTTCAGTCCCACAATGTAGGATTTAAGCTTGTGTGAATACAGATGCATGGCTCTGCAACATTTTAATGACTTACAAAAATACATTCAACCAAAACTTTATATAGGGTTCTCTTTTTTTTTTTAAAATAAAAATGAAGGAAAAGCCAAATGGTCCCATCATTAGCTAAATAATACACTCCAAGTTCTGGAAGCAATTCCAAAGCAAAAGCACATTCGAGAATAACATACATTGAATTGCATACTTTCTCATTCATCTTTATCGGTAATAAAATTCTACTGCATATAATTATTCAGCCTTATAAATAATGCTAAGCAGAAAAATATTTACCTCTGTGCTACTGTTCTCAGTTTATAGAAGCATTTCTCAGTTTATAGGAGCAAAGGAAGAAAACCTAAAGTGCAGACTACAGGCCATGACAGGCATAATAAATGACCAAAGGTGCAGCTAAATTTGCATTTACATCTTAAGTTACTTCACCATCTTTCTTTTCCTGCTAGAAGTCACCCCATGTGCAATTGAAGAGCTGGTCAGTTGGTTTGTGCCACAGTACAACCTGTAACCACTTGTAATTTTTTTTAAAACTAGTTGAATTGTCCATAGATATTTCTAGGCAATAGCTTAGGTTCACAAAACCTTACTTTATTAATATTTGAAATCACACAATATTGACACCTCCTCCAGAGAATGCTACTGTCCTTTTGTTGCAGTATGTGGTTGAACCACTGATGCTCGGCTGACTGTCTTTAACAAGCGATGTCTTCATTTCCATTTCACACGCTACAATAGCTGCATTCAGTTCCATTTGAGCTCGGTGAACAACATAAAACATAAGTCCTATGCTTATGACAATCTGCAAATAAAACAAGAGTGTTGTAGGCCGTATAAACTGTAAGCATGAATACAAAGCAACTGTTGTGAACAAAACAAAAAGTCATCGACGCACAGATTCATGGAGGCATCTGTTGACTCAATGCTTCCCAGGCAAGACATTAGAAAGGAGATGAACTTACCCAATGAGTAGCTCTGAACCTACGTATGCTAACAACGTAACTAGCATATCAGAACATACACATTACATAGAACTTAAATATTGATATGAATTGCAAAGGTATTTTATTTCGTTCCATTGCCATCCACATCCTAATTAGAAAGCAGTCTCTTCACTTTCTCCCTTGGCAAAAATGTTTCCACGAAGAAACGACATGGTGTATTTCTGTAAGTCAAAAGGGCTGTTTTCCATGTACCAAATGAATAATTGGTTGAAATTGTACTGGGCATCTGCAACTTGCAAAACAGCAGAGAGCAGCAGTGTCACTGTGCTTCTCGGATATCAGGACTAAACAGGACAGAATCAGAGTTTCTGAGTGACTTATAATAGTCTGTATGGGAAGAACTTGGTTTCTGGAGAATGGCTCAGGGAGGGGACGAGATGGTGGTGTGGGGTTTTTTTGTTTGTTTGTTTGTTTTAAGGAGGAACTATTGTCCAAAACTAGGGCTTTAGTTCCAGTTTTTGCTCTGAATTTTATTACTAAGAATTTTTAAGCTTTCACCACAAAAATTATCAGGAATAAACCTGGACAATTTTTGCTTAGAAATTACTCATTCAATGACATTGGCATACACTGTGCTCCCCAGAGGCAGCCTTTGGTTTCAATAAAACACCAGTGAAGTTTTCAGCTGAGATCCTCCTTAAAAAAAATAAAGTCTCCAAATAAAAATCAAGCTGTCTCATAGTGAGAGTCCCTTTGAAAGAAGTCATTTCCTCTGCCTTTTTTAAGAATGTTTTATGAAACTAGCTGGAATCTGCAACTTCCTTTCAAAAAAATGAAAAAGTTATATTGTTTACAACAGAACCTAAAGTTTTCAGTCAAAAATCTGAACTTCATTATTAATTGGTAGGGCTATGTTTTCTTTAACACTAAGGACTATGACTTAAAACATCTGTCAGCATGGCATAAAAGATGCTAGACTATCACCGAGTAAGATTATTGACAAGTATGGTCACAGGACAATTGCAGTTGGAAGGCATCCCCAGCGGTCTCTAGCCCAATCTGCTGCTCAGAGCGGGGCTGGCTGCAAGATCAGACCAGGTTACTCAGGACTTTTGTCCAGTCAGGTCTTGAAAACTTCCAAGGATAGACATTTCACCACCTCTCTGGGCAACCCGCTCCACTGCTTGACTATCCTTGTGGTGAAAAAGATGTTCCTCGCTAATTCAAGTTATACATTTCAAAAGCAGGCCAATGTAAGAGTCAGAAAGAAACCACGGACACAAAGTTCTGAATATACAGGAAAAATCCTATTCTAAAAGCTTACCCAAATATTTAAATTTGACTGGTTTTAGAAATATTACTACCAATAGCCTAGTTCCCTAGATGAATAATTTAAAAAATATATATACATAGAACCATGAAATGTGAAGGATTTTTAGCGCTATTTACTAAATCAAAGTCCCACCAAAGCCCAGCCAGGCAAAGCACAGGCAGACAGATACCTGACAGAAAGTGGGAGAACGTAAGTAATTCCTCCACTAACAGGCTCCCCTTGACTTGTTCAGTCAGGTCCCAAGGGTTGCTCTCAAGGAGGTGAGCACTCCTATTCAAACATCCAGCCTCTCCAGCTAGCGCTTACCTGAGCGACAGTTATGTTACAACCTACATAATCTACAAAGCAGAGTCAAAGTCATTTAAAAAAAAAAATTAGTGGGAAAAAAAAAGGAAAAGACCACTAAAAACTACTACCCTGGAAATAACATTTCATGACTAAAATGAAAGCTGATCAAGTAACCATTTATTTTCTTTTTGATCTATTGAGGCTATTTACCCCACATTTACAAAGACATTTTTAATACTCATAAACCTGTTCGACAAAGYCTATAAATTATACGTTCCATTTAAGAACACACAAGTTTTGGGGAGGTTTAAAATGGTCCTAGACTTAGTTTTGTATCTTAGCATTGTTAAACATCAGCTTTATGATTATAAAAACTGAGGAAGATAAATGACTGCAGCACCAACTGAAAATCTGCAAACCATGGTAACTGCTGTTCAAACACAGCCTGAAGTACCAATGCCGTCAGAGGAGGTTTTAATATATAATCTGGTCCTGAAATACTCATGACCTCTATGCTCGTAATGGTCTCAGACTTAAGGCCTACCCCCAAGATGTATTGACATTACTGTTACCAAGGTTTATGAAAGCAACCATTTTGACTTACCTGTAAACTGAATATAAAATAGCCACTAACACTTTGTTCTGCAATCACATCCTCCATGGTGCGCAAGGTAGTGCCCAAGTATGAATTCAGGAGCTGAGTAGGAAGCAGCCCAACTGAAGAAGCCATCAGGTAGTTGGGTAGTGACAAATCTGTAATCTGAGTAAAAGACAGCATAAGAAATCACGCACAGCTCCAACACAATCTATGTGCACAAACAACCAGACTGCCTCTCCCACAACCATCCGTGCAAAATAACGAAAAAATTTCTTACATTCCTTCACTGAAACTTTCCACTGTGCATGAATCTAAGATAATACAATAAAACAGTATGTGGCTAGTTTGCATCTGGCCTTTTTAAAGTTACTAGGTTTTATTTCATTTCATCTTACGTTACGCAACACCTCTCAGCAAAAGTCATTAACGAAGGACACAATTATACTGTTCACTGAAGATGTTTATTTCTTCATGGTGAACAGAGCCCTACAATTTATGAGAATTTGCTCGCGGGAAGAAATTACTTTATCAAACGTGAAGGGCTAAAGCAAAAATCTATTTGCTCCCCTTTTAACATGTATGGCAACTAATAAAAGAGGTAATTGTTCAAAATGTCACTGTATTAAATATAATCTAGGTGAACAGAATGGCAAATACAATTTGCCTATGCAAGGGAAGTTATATACTCATTAAGATACATACATCTATCAGTGATCTCTAGCAGCGATATTTATCTGTGACATACATGGGTATCATTACGATTCTCTACCAAAGATATTTTATGTCACACTTCAATTAGTGAACAAAACAGTACACACAGCTATAGCTTTTGTTAGTTTCTGTGGAAAAAACACTAAAACCACTTCAAGATATTTTCCTCTCTTTGCTGTGAAATTTCTGCTCTGAGCCACTATGTGGACAGTTCACATGGGAACAAAGTACACAGCACTAGCTAAATTAGTATCAGCAGCCATTGGGAAATACTAAATGCAAGAGCCAAGAGGCCAAAAGATATTTATGCAAAAAAAATTAAAACAGGAGGAAACTATGGGTTAAAAATTAGTATGAAATGGGAAATTTTGAAACAAGCAGTCTAAGGAATTTTCCAAACAATTCAGTTGATCACATAGTAATAAAACAAGTTCTAATTAAGAACAGCCCCTAACACTGGGAGTCTACATGGAAATTATTGACCTTGACAGTTTTGTACGATGTTGAAGACAAGAGAATAGCAGCAAAGTTACTCATTTCATTATGCTATTCTTAAAATAAACTTTGGTTACTATGAAAGTCACAGCGCTGAATCCTCAGAGCTCTAAGCACCATCAGTGGAAAGTTTTTGGGAGGAAGGAAGGGCAATGGAGGAGGAGAATGCAATGAAGCATAAAGATTAAGAATAATTCACTGGAACAAGATCCAATAAGCCAATTCCAAACTTCACATTGCAAATTACTCTTCCCACAGACTTAAATATATACGAGCAACACATTTGCCTCTCTATACAAGATTCATTTAGATTTCTAATGAAAAAGCACTACGCAATTATGTCAGAACTTCATATTTGACCGATGCTTTGAAAAGACTTACTTTAAAAAAAAACCAAAAAAAACCAACATTAATAGTAATCTGGGCCATGTAATAAGAAGGCACAACCGAAACTTCCCATATTGCCAAGGGAATGAAGGAACTGCTATTAAAAGTCTCTGAAATACTAACGCTGAGGCAAGATGTGCTAAGTAGGACACTGTCATTAAATCTAATGGAGCTGGGAAACTTCCCAAAGATTGTTTTAACACTCCCGGGCACCTCTTTCATTTCTGTATACATATTAAGGACATTTTGGTTGCAGAGCAACACGTCTGCACATCTGGATCTGTCCTGAAGCAACTGGACCTCCTGGGCCATGAGAGAGGCCATGTCCTTCCAAATGAAGGACACACTGGACTGAGACTTATGCTTCCCACTAAAATGAAAGTCAAGGAGAGGGGGGAAAAAAATTTGCAGGTGCCCTTTTAACTCCTGGTTTGCAGGGTTTAGACCTACAGTGGTATCCCTTCCCCCAGAAGGCATAGGAAGTGGACAGCATCCCTATCTAAGAAACCTGAGAAATTTTAAATAAAACTTACAGCTTCCTGTATCTTTCCTTCTATGAAACTTCACCTGTTTAGAAACCTGCCAGACTGGGGTTTGTGTGGCCAAGCTGCCGGAGGCTACCAGGACTCTCTTTCTACAGAAAGCTCAAGCCAGCAAAAATTAACAGTGAAATCCCAATGCAAGCATGGATGCAGTCGTTATAGGCCATACCGATGTATTAAAATAAAATTAAGAACTACCTAACCACTCTGGTAACAAGAGCGTCAGCCAGAAATTCTCCCACTAAGCCTTGGACAGGCTTTGTCCAGTAAAACTTTTGTGTATTCTTTGCAGCTAACACCTTTGGTTCAGTTCTGTCAAAGAATAAACGCTTGTATCAGGACTTTGTTTGGGGCTCACATGCCGTTGGGGATTGCAGCAGATTTCTCTCCCCTCAATTTACGAAATCCCGTGTTTCAGATCAGGTAGGCTTAGCAACTGAGCGCAAAGGACAATTCTGATGCTCTTTACTTTCTCAAAAAAACCCAAAAAAAMMCCCAACCAAACAGGTAGAGAATAAAAAACAAGACAAAAAATAGCTAGCAACTTTCAACAAGCAGAGTAAACAGCTGCATGTTCCTGCAAAGGAGGTACCATTTCTTGAACTCTGATTTCACCATGTGCATTTCTCGAACCAGAGATGCACGCTAGGACAGATTATTTCTTCCATGCAACACTCCTCTCAGAGGAGAAAGAAGAAATGTGAATTCTGATCTAAGCTACACCTGGCACTACAAATAACCAGTTTGCACAAATCTAGCTCCAGGGACCCAGTAGTGGGAAGGAGGTGATAACCTGCATACCAGGCCTCCTTCCAGATCTGCCTTCAAGACACTCAGAGTTGCCAAGGGGAGAGGGCTGTGCATGGGCAAACACTTCAGTAAGAGCTATCAGGTCACCCTGGCATCACAGGAGTGACAATTAAGCAAAACCCACTCAAAGAGAAATACAAACACGCTTTCACTTAAGAAGTTCCTAGGTCTTCCAGAAAGGCAAGCAAATGCATTACCCCGGTGCTCCTACTATCAGTGCCTTCCCAAAGAGCAGCAGAATGACCTTACGAAGCAAGATGTTCATGGCTAGCTGGTGAGAAACTGTGAAATTCATGTCAATTTTCTGCAAGTGCTGCTTCAGATGATACGATCCCATCACTAATCAAATGCTAGGAAGCTCTTCCTTTGTTCTGTACATTCCCCTGCAATTCAACCTACCTGAAACCCTCAGCAGATGGTACGTGCCACTGAACAAGTGCTTGTAGAAACCCATTAATCCCAGCCCTGCAGATGACCCCTCTCGCATCAAGGTTATGCCTTGTCCTGGACCTCATGTGTCACTTTCTCCCTTCCCTCTAAGTATTCTCAGTATCTCCAGTTTAGTTATAAATATGCACATAGAAAACACACATAGACCAGACTGCTGGAAAATTAAAGATGCGTAGGTTTTCTTAAGTTCACTGTTCTTTCCTTTACTACTAAGAGCAATCCTTTTCAAATTCATTGCTGAAGTTGCTAGCACGGCAAATGGATAGATGGTTAGAGCACCCCAAATCCCCTTGCATTTTAAATGTAAGCAGAGCAGCATTAAGTTTTCAAATAAGTCAGATTTCAAAGAAATGACAGCTCAGTCTGTGTAGGTAGAATTTTCTATTCTATATGTAGCTTAAACTTGACTCACAGTGAGAAGCAAGAAACTGCCTTGAATTCCCTGATTTGCATGCAACATTTTTATTTTTCAGTAATCTAACAGTTCATATTAAATGTTCTCAGTTAAAAAATGAACACACCGTGCTCTATTTGACTATGCTGCAAAGTAGTAAATCCAGAGTAATAAAGGCAACCCAAACTAATTTTAGCAGGCAACATCCAAGTTATTTGACATACTCAAGAATCTGGTTTCACCTCATTTCCTATCTGTTATTTTAACACTGAAACTGTCCACTTGGAAAGAAAATTATTTAGCTTGCAGTACTTAGAGAATACAAAACACTGATTTACAGCATCATTTTAATATTGCACTGGCCTGAATACTCTGCTGAATCGTGCTTCCAACAGAACGGTTATGCCAGGAAGGAAATCATTTTAACTCAGTAATTCTCTGGTCAGTTCTTCAGATCCAATACTGCTCTACAACAGCTGCTAACTATTTCAAGTAACACCCAGAAGCTGTGAACAACCGAAGGACAACAGCTCTCCCCACTTTAGGAGGGTCACACTACAGCAGAAGCTTCATCTGCTACACCAGGACCTTGGGCTCCRGGGGAACCTTGCTCCCGGCAGCGCAGATCTAAGCTTCCTCACTCCTGCAGTAGTATAGGTAAATAAATAAAACAGCTGAGGGTCTTCTCATTCATAGCAAGGAAATGGTTAAAAGATCTTCTTAAAAAGAAATTATAAGTTGCTACAGCTTTTATGGGCAGAGGTTGCAGCTCCTGAGATGAATGCCCCAGCACACACAGTTTTATGCACAGCAATTTTAAATATTTGATGTGGGTGCTAACCCCTAAAAATTGCATAGATTAATTTTTTCTTAAGTAACAAATTTGATACTCAGTGACCTACTCATTTCAACCAGATGATTCTGCCAAAATTAAGCAAGCGCTTCAGAAGGGTCCCGGATCAGGACTACCGAGGGGGACGAAAAGCATGCTATAAGAAAGTAGCAGACCAAAACACTTGTTTACAGGGTCTCTTGCATTAAAGAACATACGAGTTACTGTTAAACGTTTAAAATATTTCACAGTCTGGTTTGCTTTGTTTTGATTTCACCAAGTTAGCAGACACAACTGAGGCATAACACACAGCCAAAAACAGATCCTTCAGACAAAGCACTCGGGAAGAGCTGAGGGTCTGAAATTGTCATCATCAGCATGATGGTACTCAAAAGTACCCTCTATGTTTTTCTTTACTTCCTCCTTTAAGATGATCAAAGAGAACAGTAAGATCGTAAGTTTTAATTAATTATTCTTAAAGAATGTACCAATCTTCATCTAAAAGTAGAAAGAAAAGCAAGTCCAACCCTTTTCCAAACTCCAAAGTTTAAATTAACTTTCAGTACCACTCCAGTGTACCAAGTCCCTTTTCATCTCTGAGCCTACACCTTAAGGCTCTGCCCAAAACGCGCAACCTCTCATGTGCATGGACTTTACACTCTTTATGGATTTGCTACATGTATACTACAAACATCAACCAAACTGAGCAACAATTTTAATCTGTCCACTTTTTTCTTTCCAGTATGGTTATTTATATTAAGTAGTTGAGGGAGATCTAGTAAGATTGCTTAAAAATACTTTTCCTCCCACTCAGATCGCTTTAAAAACACAAGCACTTTAAAACTGTTGAGTTCTCCACAGATTTTGCTACACAGCTCCTTGGTGCTTCTTTCTAACACCAGGACATAGTCTGAAAAGCCAGAGAGCAACTCTAACGCAACACCAGTGAACAAGGCACCTTGAGAACCTGCCTGCCGTCCCTCCGCAAGCACGGAAGAGCCACTAGCAAGAGAAGGCAGGGGGGGTTGCTTTTACTGTTGTTAAAAGAAACCAAGGTTTCTTCCCAGGAAAGGAGGCAACCTCCACCAGTGACACCAGCCGCTATACTGCAAGCCATCCTTCCAGCCAGAGCTTCTTCCTTGGCCGCAGCCACTGGGCTGCAGCACACAGCCCAGGCCGGGACTCACCGCGAAGACGGCGTTCTGCAGCCCGAAGGGGATCGGCGTCAGCCGCGCCAGAGCCACCACCTTGAGGCCGCTGCCGCCCTCCACGACGCGGACAACAGCGCTGAGCGTCTCGCTGCCCTGGATCCTGGCCCGCACCCAGTGGGCCAACAGCCGCTTGCAGGCCACGTGGGCGACGAAGGTGCCGACGAGGACGCCGAGCACCATCAGCCCCATGCCCAGCACGAAGCCGTAGAGGTAGCCGGCGGCCACGTTGAGCAGGATGTAGCCCCAGCCGCAGGGGAAGGACACGACGATGAAGCCCACGGTGAAGAGCAGCACGCCGGCCASGCTGTCCAGGCTCTCGGCCCAGAGCAGCAGGTCCCGCAGGTACTGGCGCACCAGGGCCAGCGAGGCGAAGCAGAGGGCCGCCAGGACGCACACGCTGAGGCAGCTCTTGCACCAGCAGGTGCCCAGGAGGCAGCAGGAGCAGCGCCAGCCCCGGGCCTCGGCCAGCCCGGGCCCGCCGCCGCCCGCCTCGGGCAGCTGGCAGAGCAGCAGCTCCGCCGGCGGCAGCCCGCCCGGCTCCGCGTAGGGCCCCAGCAGCAGCCCGCCGGCCCCCGCCGTCTCCGCCGGGACGAAGCCGACAGTATCCCCGCCGCCGGCTCCTGCCGCCGTCCCGGCGGCTCGGGACAGCCAGCGGCCCAGGTCCTGCCGGGCCCCCTGCGCCGCCGCCTGCTTCACGGCCCGGGAGAGGAGCTGTAGCGCCGCGGCCCCCGCGCCCCACATCCCCCCGCCCCGCCGCCCGGCTCTAGCGCCGCCGAGCCGCCCAGCCCCGTCGCTCCCTGCCTCCCCACGCAGCCTGCGGGCAGGGGCGGCCGCTCCCTCATCGCCCCGCCATGGCCCGGCTCCCGGCGGCGGAGCCCAGCCGAGGGCCGGGCGGGGGCGGGGAAGCGGCAGCGGAGAGGGCGGGGAGGAGGGGGCCGCGCTTTGCCGCCGCGCGGGCCCGGCGGGCGGAGCGGCCGCGGCGGCTTCCGCGCTGCCTCCCCCCTCGGCCGCGCCGCCGGGGCTGCGGCGTTAGGCGGCGGCGCCGCGCTCTCCGTCCCGGCAGTGGCAGCGGCGGCCCTGGCGGAGCGCGAGTCCCGGGGGGCGGCAGCGGCGGTGGCAGCAGCAACCGCGGCAGCGGGGCTCCATCTCCCGGCGCGCTGGGCTCCCGCTCCGCTCCGGGAAGCGACGTCTCGGAGCGGCGGTGCCGATGTGGCAGGCCGGGCGCCGCTCGCAGGGGAGGGGGGGAGGAGGCTCGGCTCCGGCGGCAGCAGCGTCCCGCCCCGTCCCGCCGCGGGGCTCGGCGGCAGCGCCGCGGCCCGCCCCCCGCTCTGCCCCGCCCCGGGAGCGCCGCGCCGGCCTGGGCGTGCCTCAGCGGGGCGCCGCGGCCTTCCCGCCTCCCCGCGGGCTGCCGCTCACGCCTCCCTCGGCTGCCCCGTGCCGGCTGCCCCTGCCGGCTGCCTGCCCCTTCCTCAGAACCCTCACTGGCGGCGGAGCCTGAGGCGGCGGGATTGGGAGCGACCGTGCTGCAAAGCTGGGTCTTTTCTGTCAGAGGAGCGCGGGGATGAGGCGTCTCTGACTGGACGGTTACTTTAGGGCTCCCGTGGCATGTCGGCTGCTTTCCCTCCCCTGCTGAAGGCTTTGTTTCACAAACACCCCGGTTTTCTCCTCATCACAAGCAGGGCAAACCTCTCCCAGCCAGCAGCCGGGGGTTGGAGCCGAGGGGCGACAACCAAGGCCCCTCGGCTCCGCGGCTGCTGCGTGGTGCTCGCGGCATCCCCCCATCAGGACAGCTTGAGCCACCCGGCTGCTTGGCTCACGCCTGAAGGCTCAGACACAGTTTGGGATGGTTTGAGCTTGAATTTTGCTAGAAGGAAAGAAACAACCTGAATACGCAGCGAGGGCTCGATTTAGGGGGGTGTTTTCTCAGGTGTTTTCTCGCGGAGGCTCGACAGCTTCGTAGGTCGCTGTTGCTCCGGCGTTACTAATGATAGGAGCCATACAGCGCAGAAAGGGTTTTGTTTTCTTTACAACGCTTAAACGTACAGTGTGCTCCAGTGGAGTTAATATTCCTCTGCTGGGAAACTTGCAAGCGTATATAAAATGACAATGTGTGTGGGAGTTGTAAAGGTTAAAGGGTGATTGGGAAAAAAAACCCCGAATCTCAAAATGAATAACATATCTTGAAGAATGTACCGCAAATATGTTCACTTGCAAAATACACCGTTAAAAACGATATAACCTGGGCAGCCCAACAAATCAGCCTAAGAAAATTACAGATGTCTTTGAGCACCACAGCAGAATAAAACAATCCTGGGAGACTGTACAACAGGGACGTTGCAGATAAATATCTCCAGCATAATCTGCTTTCTTGCTGTTACCTGTATCCGAATGTGAGCATTTGGGTTTGTGTGTGCTGTTTACTTAGCATGCAAACACAGGCAGGGCATACATCCAGAATAATAATAATAATAATGGCAAGAAAGCCCTGCATTATGGCTTGTAAAGGATGATGGGCATAATTGTACATTCAGTAAGGCATTTCAGCAAGCTGGGGAGGGCTGAAAGTTCAGTAGAAAACCAAGAAGACAAAATATTAATTTCTGGTTTTATACTAAGAGCACGTATGTCTTTGATGTGGATTCAGCTTGTGCGTATTTTTGTTCAGTACAGTTGCTTTCATAGAATATGAAAAAGCCTGAGTGGAAATGTCTATCAGAGTTACACCCTTTACGCTGCCTCTACATTTCTGCATTTAAAATGCATAACCTTGTGCTCAGAGCTGGAATGAATCTCCTGCTGCTGCTCCTAAAAGCTACAGGGTTCTGTATTTATATCCACAGAAAACGTACTTGAAAAGGGACCACAAAAGGGTATGAGGAACATAATGGTCTATCTAAGTGACAGTCCTGACATTACACTCCAACCTATAAAAATATTTTAACTAGTTAGAGGAGAGATACTTCTCCAGTCCCTAGGAATATACAGGCTGAAACTCCTTGAGCTCATGCATTGCCTGGCCCCCCTAAAATAGCTAATCCTGGCATTGTACAGATCCATGGAGCAATAGTTCAGGAAGGAAAGACAAGACGCAGTCAGATTTTGAGTGACGCAGAGCATGGCCATGGAGCAGGAGCTGAAGGGTCTTTGGATAAACATCCAAGCGAGGCCGCAGGAATTCAACAGGACTCCGGCGGAGCTGGGAGCCTCTCCCGCACGCAGAGCAGATATAGCTACAGAGCTGAGAGGCAGTGTCAGCTGGCTCCTGCGAGTCTTCCCGGCATGCTCTTACCATCTGAAGGGGAAAAAAACCAACTTCACACACCCTTGAAAATTTGCCAACTGCTGGACGAAATGGTCTGCCTTTCAGACTTACTAGTCAGTGAATTAAGATATTCCCATACTATGAATGATGCAGTTGCAATGGTCTGATGATCTGAGCAAGGCAAGATCTGTAAGGAAAAGCAGTTAGCTTTTATTAGACCAATCACTACACTTGGAAAAACAGAAAGCTCTTCAGCACACAACTCCTGGACAAACACTTTGTGCACCGAAAGATAGTGCTTCCCCCCCCCCCTCCCCCCCAAGTAAGTTAGTTGATTTAGTGAATAATTTCCAACAAACGTTGTCTAACCTGTTCTTTAAGAAAGCACTGCTGGCCTGGTTAGCTTCAGAAATTATTTGAAATAATAGGAATAAAAATTACAGGTTTAGTACATATGGGTTTAAATGATTACATTGGATCAAGTAAAATTGCTCCTGTACTTCCTCAGACTGAGTAACTTAGATTCTCATTAAACTCATCTATCATTTGAGCTGATTTCTTACCTGTCTTTATATTTTTTTGATATTTGTCAGCAAATGAATTTAAATCTGAGAGGCACAGGGTAACAGCCAGAGGACTGTTCTGCTTCAGGAAAGGGTGTTTCTATAGAAAGAAGCTCTCATGATGACATAGATTGTAGTGGATATTGAAGAATTTTTGCCATGCGGGTGTTTTTTCCAGGCCCGTGTTGTAAGTCCAGGTTATTTCCTTGATCTGACATGATCGACTGAGAAATGCTATTTTGCATTTTGAAACTCTGCTTCTCCTGTCTCATTTTTTATTTCAAAGAATATTAGCATGCTAACACACCCAGCTAAGCATGTGAGTCATCTTATGATGACATGACTCATTTAGGGCCATGCAACTGTCTACACTGAATAGGGGTCCTGAAGCTGGAGAGTAGGATACATTAAGCCACGAGTCAGGAACCAAAATAATTCTGAGTTGCAAGCTCCTGAAAACTTGCCATAGTTATTTCTGAATTGCTCTTCGGGAGGGAGAAGCAGGACTTTTTTGAGAAGATGATCTTCTCAGTTAAGGACCGTAACTCCAGTGTACTTCTAAATGCCTGTGCTGTTTAATTCTGTCAGAATTAATGCGAAGGTCCTTTGGCGGGAACTGCAACATTGACTAATTTATGTCAGGAGTAACCATTCTTTGGCCACAGCAGGCTGTCACTAGAAGTGCCTCCATCTTATCTGCAGTCTTCCTTGTCATACGTTCCTTCACATCCACATGAAGGAAGGTGCATACACTTTGCTCGTGCAGGGAATACACTTTTTGCTGTTTGACAGAGGATGAGTTGCAAGGATTTTGGGGAAGATATTAGCAAGGAGCAGGCTATGACCAGATAAATTATTCTGGTAGACCAAATTAGGTCTGCAGGCCATAGCCTGGGCACGACTGATTTGGGCCGTTAAATACATCTGCATTCACAGGTTTGTCAAAGCGAATGAGAAGTATGCTGAAGGAAAACAAGCTATCATACAGCTTTATATGAGATTGGTTAAATTCCCAGTGAAAGGTCATAGTTCTGAAGTTGCTCCATCAGGAACAGGAGGTGTAAGAGGAGAAATGGCACTATTAGCAACTTAGGATCATCCAGTGTTTTAATTTTTGGACAAATAGCAATCAAGAAGTGACAAAGCTTGCATTGCTTTTACCTGGAGCTATCTAGATCAGAAAAGACCTTTAAATAAATGATACAAACATAAAAAATGAAATGCCCATAAAACTCAATAAATGTATCCATTGAAGAGTACTACTTTTTAAGTCTTAGGGCAGGAATCCAGACTGTGTTATTTTGCAGCTTGATTGATTAGGTGTCTACACATAAGACTAGAAACTTTATTACTTTATTTATAGTCCCAGCTTCCCAGATAAGTGCCATACAATCGTATTAAAAACATTGAATGATTTGATATACTATCATACACTTGTATAACTCAGAAAATTAATGTGTTTATTTTCATACATGTTTGTACATAAAAAATATGGTTAATACAATGATTTTACAAGAAACATTTCAAGCAGATTTTATTACAACTATATGTAAGGCATGAACAAAAATTAAATACAGTAAGCATTGTGCTGAAATATTTACATTGAAGGGGAGATTGTGAGACATCACTCCGGTATTAGTTATTATATAATTAGTGACACACCTAAAACAAGTCCATTTCAGTAGAACTCAGGATTTATGATGACTTGCATGATATTCCTTAGAGTGTCCTAGCCCAGAAACAGCAAATGAGAAACCTTAAACTTCCTTATATATAAGACAAAAATACAGCTGTATACTTGGTACATCTATAGCTGCTTTCAGCTGTTGCAGTAATGGAAAACTTAAGCTAATTCATCTTAAAGACTCACATGGGATTCTTCCTTGCACAAGGATATCCTTAGGTTGACAGAAGAAACTTCCGTCAATTTTTCATTCCATGAAATGACTGCTTTGTTGCCAAAAGACCGCATTAGTCAGGGGCTGTTGGTGTAATGCAGAGCAGTTAGCCTCAAGTTGGAAGTCACGAAATTGCTCGTGAGGACTAGGCTAACATTGGCCCTAGGAAATGGTAAGCTATAGAAGAAAGACCATGTTTATTACATTCATAGCGTCCTCCTGAATTGCACAGTGCAAAAATTAGGTGCACCTCAAAATGTTAACCGTATAATTACTTGCTTCTACCAGGGCCACAAATAGGGAATCTACATTTTCATGCAACAGAATACTTGAGGCAGTTCTTGAGAGCACTAATGTTTAGAAGGTGTGCTTTCAAAATTAGTTTTGGGTATTACGAAATAAGGTACAGTAAGCAAAGCATATTTGAGGAACAGGAAACTCTCTCAGCAAAGTAATTTAGTAAGGTTGTTTACGTACAGATTTTTCTCCACTTAGAAATTACTAAAAGAAGCCGTCTAATATATACCATGCTCAGGGCACTTTTAATGGGAGGAGTTTAAGAAAATGGAAATGTTAGCATATCCTTAGTGTCATGTTTTCATCAGTTTCCACACATCTGTGGCTTTCTAGCAATATACTTCGATACTCTTCAACAAGCTATCGCGTTCCTTTTGATACATCTGCAATGTTTTTTATCCAATCCCATATGTAAAAGCTATTTCTATCTCCTTTTATATATATACTTTCAAAGTATACTAGACTAAGTTGCAAAGCAAAGAAAAGTAGACTGCATTTTAACTGCATTTTACCCACAGCAAGGGTGTGGTCCTAGCAGGTTATGGATTGGAGGTCAGTTTCTCCTAATAGTTTTGGATCAGTGATTTTTGTAAGAGTATTTAACATTAAAGGTTAACCCAAGATCCAAAGATTCTGTTTTAACAGCACAGTACTATTCGACGGAGTTCTACTATTAAGCTTTATCAAGCAGCTTTAAAGTTAGCTTCAAGTCAGCACTGAAGCAGAACATTGAATGTGTTGGTGTAAAGCAGGCCACTGATCTCAGTTACAGCAGTCTAAGATCAGAAAGAAGCTCATGGATTTATTTTTTTATGTTGTCTTGATTTATAATTAGCTTTTACTTAGTAAAGTTTGAGCAGTCCTTTCCCATCCTTGTTGTTCTCCTTTATCTGAGAAACCACAATGTGGTAAACATTGGCAGGCACTGAACATCATAAGCAGGATTTTATGCCTTAGAAGAAGCATGAGGATTGAAAAATTCCCGGCTTCTAAAATCAATGACAGAACCCTTGTCTGAGTGTTACACTATATCAGGCACTGTTGCTGCAACAAAGCACAACTGTGTCAGTCTACATGTTTACAAACTTTRATGTAGTTTATCTATTAAATTATTTATTTTTCTTAGTTTCCAGCCAGACTAGCTGATGAGTTACAAACCGGGTTCAAGGGAACATTCACATTTTACATTAAACACTGGTGAAAACATGATTTGAAGCCTAATTTGCCTCCCATTTTAATTGTTATGGCCCTAATCCCATGCAAAAGAGCATCTTAACTAGAAGCCCTAAAAGTCAGAGTTCAGTAGGCAGCCTGGCTCTCCTCTGCTGTGTAGTTCAAAGAAGAGGCAGATTATGACTGAGTTTGGAAAATGTTTCCCAGTCTCTTCTGAATGGTCTCACCTTTTATGTGCTAAGAGTGCAAAATGGAAACTCCACTTTTTGCCTGCTTTTTCTAGGCTCTGRTGTCTGCACCGCTACTCCAGCAGCTGAGATCGGGGACACAATGTAGTTGCAAGAGCAACAATCCATTAGGTTTGCAGTAAAGATTTTGTCAAAGGCTCGGAGTGTCCTCTTTTTCTTTTGAAGGACTCGGTAGTCTTCAGCAGGCTCAGCAGGCACTCAGGAACTCTTTAAGAGGTGCTCCGCCTCAAGCAGTTTAGGAGATAGACACAGGGTGCAAACAAATGATTGATGAGATGAGACAGTGAGGGCTGACGGGACTTAAAGAAAATGTGTTGATAGGAAACCACATGAAAAAGGGTTGTGTGTGCTTTTCAGGTGGTGTCCTCCCTCAAGTCACGGTAAACATAAAAATGTCCTTTAGTATTACTTAAATGGAGTTACATGGGAGAGGCTACAAGAAACAGGTTAGAGGGGCAGGGTCTGTGCATAAAACAGCCTTCTCTCTCCAGCCCTAAAACCACTCTATCCCAGGCAACCTCCATGCACCCTTTTCTGCACTTGAGGGCAGCTTTTCCATAACAAGAAGGAGGAACCTCTAACGCTGTAAGAGACAGCCTTGCACACAGTGATTAAGGTTCGTGTGTTTGCTAAATATGAAGCCTGTGTACAGAGCAGATCTCTATAGGGCACACAGCTTAGGCAAGTAGGAGTCCAGGTGCATGGCAATTTGGACTTTTGAAAACAAACATTCCCAAATTGCACCTCTTACCAGGTTCAACAGAGATGGAATAGCTGTGTTAAAAAATACTTAGACATGTTGAAACTATTTATTGACTTTGAGACTGACTTAAAGTGCTTATACATTGATACGCAAAAGCATGTGTTTAAACTGAAGTTATTTAGTAAACCTGGTTTAAATGATACTGTTAGATAAAATCAGAAAAAGGTTTCCAAACGTGATCTTGCAAAGACATAGCAGCACATGGGTTTTAGTCATATAAGCAGATACTTTGGTCTGCCCTCTTTTGACTGTGTCCTGGGCAAAATTGTGCTTTCTGCCGCTAATAAAACCCAAAGGAATATTGTAAAAAATTGCATACAGCATTATTAAACACACAGAAAAGTTACCCATGTCACTGGTAGACATGTACAGGCAAAGACATCCACAAAACCTGAAAGCATCCAGAGGTTTCCTTTGCTGTGCTCTACAGCTCATCTCTTCTTTAGCTCAGATCTTTACCTGGATTTAGAGTTTGTTTGTGAAGGTGGTTGGTTGGGGTTTTGAGCCACCTATACCATTTATTATAACAGTTTCAACTTCAACAGTTTTCACTGGGCTACAACAATTTTTTCAACTGTCAGGCTCTCATGTACTTTGCATCCTCAAAACACTATATGAGCATTTTGTGTTGGATTTATTGCCTCCATCTGTCCCTTGAAGCACTTAAAATTACCTTTATAAAATATGCATACATTAAATCAAACACATTGTACATTTGAATGAGTCAGCTCTAAAGTGCTTTCCAAGTCATCAGGCAAAACAGGCAGTCTGCAAACCCAACTACCCCCTTAGAAAATAAACACATCGGCAGCATGTTCAAAGATATCCCAGGAAGATGTTCTCAGCCACAAAATAGTCTTTCCCCATTATTCTTCCCAAAGTAACACAAATGATTATGTGAAGCATTGTAGCAAGTACTAACTTAGGTAGAGGATTTCTTCATTGAAAGAGCACCTTAAAAGCTTTCTCCAGCATTGAACTGGCTATCTTCATAAAACTCCTATGTAGGAGGTAGTGTGTTTGCTTGCTTGTTTACTTCTTGTKATCAGAAATAAGGCGGAAGGGTTTAGTTAGACACAAAGGGAATTGGTACCAAATCTGGGATTTGAAACCAGAAGTTCTGTGGGTGGTTCTATTATACAAATTTAGATTTTTATGAGTTCTTTTTCTCTTAAAAAATTTGAAGAGGATCATATTTTTTCTTTAAAAGTAAGTTTGTGCAGCAGTAAAAGTTCCCAAAAAATTCTTCATGTTTTTCACAGTTTCTTTTGTCTGAAATCACTGTTTCAATATAGTTTGTAYTCCTTCATGAAATAGCATGCTTTATTAATATACAGGCACCTCATACTGCTCCATCTTCAGGAAGATGTTAGCTTCCGTCGTTACGCACGGTCCCAGCGGTAACACTTAACGTCATCCTTTATTTCCTCTTTTCAGTCGATAACGGTGGGAGGTTCACCTCTGTTTTCCTTCCTCCTCTTTCTCCTTTCTRGCATTCTGCCTATGGCCATGGGGTAGCAGGCATATATTATTTGTTCAAGCAGTTACACCAGTTAATTCAGGCATGCATATCTCTTCAAGTTAACTTCTCCATGCCCCTTAGCAGCTGTTGCTGCTTTATCACTTTCCTGCCAGATGGGCAGCAGGCACCAGTCCTGAGCCAGGACCAGCCGAGATGCCATGCCATCGTACAGCAGCAGCGCCATTAAATTCCTCACTGGAAACTGGATAACATATTCAGCTATATTTTTTCATTGGAATCTAGGTTCATTCTTCTTTATGTGTGTTATTAATAATTGTCAATCAGGCAGGACTAATTTTGTACTAAAGGAAATACTGAAGAGCTATTATGTGGACATGTACGTATGATACTTTCATGGGTTCTGAATGCAGCTTCACACCACTCCAGCACAAAATTTACTTGAATCTGAAGTATTCCCAATTTTCTTCTTTATGCATCAAGGCCTTCTAGATTAGTCTCACATCTAGCAAGATATATAAGAATATTAAAAATGTTTTGCTATGAAATAGTTACATTTTAAAGTGGAAAGTCTACCTCACATCCTCTGAAGTGCACAAAAATTTCCATAAAATTATTATTTGATAAAGAAAAAAAGACAAAAATAATTAAAATACTTTTGCAGTTGACTTTGATATAACTTGAGCAAATAGTTACAGTGTGTGATAGCAACATTATCCTTCAGTATAAAAAGCAGACCAAGTTACACTGCTAAACCCAATATATGTACTTTCATGATATTCTCAAACACACTATGTGGTTTATAGGAACTAATATGCTATTTGCTCCTTATGGCTGGAGTAAGGCCATGGCATGCTCTATTATGAGCCTCTCCATTCCACAATAGCTTATTGCAATCATAAGAGAGGGGCTATGGTGCCTTTTTTCTTGACCTATGACTTCTTCTGTAACACAAACCTTGATCCAAGGTGCCAAAAGACAACTGCTGGATTCCTGCAAAAGCCTTTACATCCTCACAAAGCAGATGTTGCAAGCTGTTTCCTCCTAGATCACCTTCATCGATTGTATCATAAACACACACTCCAGTAACGTCAGAGACATAAATTACCTCTAGCCTGAATTCACAGACAAACTGTACTTGCTGTTCCTCAGGACCTGTACTACCCTCTGGAGCACAGACATCAAATGTGCAGATATCCCAAACTGTCAAGTTCAATACAGGTAATATTGTTTATTTTGCACTTATTTTTCCTTAATTCCAAGGAAATTTGTGTTATGAACGCAAACTACTTGTCTGGTTTATGCATGGTTAATGGGCAGAGGTTGACAAGTATAGAGGAGGATCATGTCTTATTTGCACACATGGCATTAAAAAGGTTTTGRGGGTTTGTTTGCTTATCTGTTTGTTTGTTTTGTTTTGTGGTAGCTATTATTATTTTTCCTGGATTTTTTTTTTTCTTTCTTTCCTGCATGGAGGTAGAAATGAAGTAACATGAAGTAGATCCTTAAAGAAATCAGAAAACTGGCAAGAAAATTTGATGTGAAGTATTGAGCTTCTGCTGAGAGCAGAGATCAAGTATCTTGGGTCTGTGTAAGACCTTCAGTCTTCATGGTTTCTCCCTCTTGCTTGCCTAGTTGCCCCTTCCTTTAAAATTTGTCATGCACTTTAAACTTTCAACCTTCAGATGCTTCATGTTACTTCAATACCGACTACTCCTCTGCTTGCCCATTTGGCCAAAAGTTGCTGGGCAGAGAGCAGACTACATTTCTTAGGCAATACCTTTGGAGATGGCTTCAGAATTAAGACAACTGATCATAAACTTGGTGTGTAGTGATAAGGTCAATCCCAGTAGCTTCCCAAGAGATACAGGAAGCTTTTTGCAAAGTTATCCTTTACAGACATACCAAATACAGGAGCAACTCATTGCACTGGCATTTGGAATCCGTGAAGCATATATGTATTATTGTCTTGATTTTTAATTAGCATTTTACTTAGCTAAGTTTGAGCTGCCCTTTCCCATCTTTGTTGTTATTCCTTTATCTCAGAAACCACAAATGGAGTTCATTGAAGGTAATCAAGTTGCTCAGGCATGATTTTCCCTTGGTAAATCCATGCTGGCTGCTCCCAATCACCTTTTTCTCCTTCTTGTTCTCAGAAGACTTTACTTGCACTGTGTATCCTTTAGATAACATGCAGAAAATCAGAGTATATTTTTATTGCTGCTACACATTTCTCACCACATATTTTATGGTACAGTATGTATACTATGAGTACTGAATGTCACCAATGCATAGCAAACACAAGCAGGGCTTGATCCAACCCTGATCCAGACCTGGGGACTGTCCTGTGTGTGAGCCTTCACACCGTGTGTCCGAATCCATAGACTAAAGGATGGACAGGGAGAAGGTTAAGGGCCATGTTACCTGTCTCCCTTCCCTCCCTGCCACCCTGCCTCTTCCAGTAAGCCCTACCTGCAGGGTGTTGTCCTCTCATTAGGAACTATTTCTGTAAACAGATAAACTGGAGGAGGGAGATTAATAAAAACTCTACACAACAAGTAGTTACATAGCTGAAGACTTGATTGTTACAATAGTTCTAGGACAAGTTATCCTTGACATCAGTGGTTTTGCATGAACAGAAAAGCAGGAAAACACGCAGGCAGGCAGGCTTACCTAGTCTTCAGTGTAACAGAAGGCTGCTTCAACAACAGAGGCAATAAAGTAGTTGTGACTCTGCTGCAACCAATTACAAAGTTTCTAATTATGAAGAATTATTTAGGATTTCCCCCAAGGAGTTCTTTTTAAAGAGTACTGGAGATTATCTCTAAAGACCTCTTCTAACCTGTCGCACTTAAAAGCATTCCAGCTGCTCAAGGAAGCTCTTTCTATTTTATTGGTATCCACTAGAGAAAAATAAGCAACAGCCAAGTCACAAAAAAGTTGGTTTTTATTACTGAACATTACAGCAATTTGCTGTTGCTAACCTTGTTGGAAAATGGCAGGGAGCTGAAGATGAGTGGATGAGCTGATTCACGGGGGAGTATGATTGATTGATGGTGGGAAAATAATGAGAAGTCCCAGGGAAGCACATAGCAGAGAGAAACTTCAGCAAAAGGAGAGTTTTAAAGAGAAGCGTTCTATTTTTCCTCTTTTTTTTTTCAAAAGCACCCAAAATCTTCGTGATATGCTTTGATCTGCACAACTTTGACTAGGTTATTTTCAGAGAGCAGAAGGGCCTTCATCCTGTGTGAAAGTGAAAAGGCTGTGCTTACCACCCCTGGAAACAGCTGTGGGATTCACAGTTCACCCAGAGCTCCTAAGAAAGTAGATTCACATATGTAGCCTGTATTTCCTTCTGACAAGGTGAAACCAGCTGGTTTTAAGCTGTTAAGAAAAGTCTAGAGTAGGCCACCTGTGGTTGGAGGAAGTGGATGTATACCACGTATGACTGGACCATAAACTGCTCCTCCACATGCCAGCATTTAGTTCAGAGCAAAGCACATGTAAAAAGCCCCCAAATATTTCCCCACCTGTTTCCTGCCCTTGCACAGACCATAACAGTCTCTGTGGTTTGGAATAAGAACCAAAGAGGGAAGCTGTGATTTCAAAGCAGCACAACATGAGGGAAACGTTCAGTGTGGCAAGAGGGTCTGCTGTGCCCGCTGTCCTGCAGAAGAGCAAAAAGGTTGCCCTGCTGTTATGAGACACTTGCAGATTCAGTGTGTCTGTGGCAAAGATCACTACTTTGTGGTCTGGAACAGCATCTCTGCTTTACCGTGAGGGGAGAAGAAGGAAAACCTGGTCAACTGAAGGGACAAACTACAGAGCCAAGGGATTTCTTCTTTCTCAGAGCTCAAGCAAGACAAAAACATGGCAAGGGATGATGAAGACACTTCATATCAAGATCTCAGAGAGGAGAGGACAAGCATGCATGAGCGTTAGAAGAAAGCCACACTGGAGGCAAGCCAACCAGCCTGTCTCTAGCAGACCTTTGCTTTCAGGGGAACTCAGGAAACGAGTGAACTTTCTGGTTCTTCCTCACCGCTGATATATACAGGTGGTACCACACTAAGTCCTACCCTTTAAGGTATAGATTACCACACAAACATGATTCTCCATTTTCAGAGGTTTTTTAAATTAGATGTAAACATACACTGTACTAGCACAACTAGTGTTACTACTGCAGCAGTTATGCTTTATTTCCTATATTTCTGCAACAGGGCAATTAAAAATTAAAATAATGAACCTGATTTTAAGACAGAAGAGCCTTCTGTAAAGGAAATAATCTCATCAGCCCTCTGAACTGAACAAAAAAGTCCTGTTTCAGTGCAGAGCAGACCAAAATTACTACTACACCAAGTAATTACTACTACACCAAGTAATTACTACTAAGGTGACAGACGTACAGTTGAGCCTTACGCCTTCTCAGGGGACTGCCACACAGGAGCTCTCTTGGAGGGTTTTTCAGAAGCCCCATGTCTTGGATGCTGCAAGTCCCTTGGCAACACCGCTGTCAGCAAATACACACAAAATCACCTGATGGTGTACACAAAACTCTGTACTACAACAGCAGAATCTAACACTGAAATACACGCCCCGAGATATGGAGATAACTTTTCTTGTAAAACTTGGCTGGAGGCTGCAAGGCTGCTTTACCAGTCGTGTAAGACAGCCTGTACTGCTCATGCAGCTCTAGAAAAGGGAAGCAATTGTAAAGGGATTATTCCCAGCACGTACTTCGGACATCACTTTTCAGCCCAACTTTGTAAACAAAGAAAACAAGGATTATGTTATGGTGTATCATCATTAAGATATTAATTAAGGAATGAGACAGGTTAAGCAGCAAACAGGAAATTATTACTCTAATTTTACTTCCTGAGCTTTTATTAGCTAGCCAACGCAGACCAGCTCCTAAAAAAGCACTTGTTTAACAATTGGACAAGAATCAAAAGATAAATTTGAAGGCCATCTCCTTTGCAGATCTCATGACAGACTCTCTTCAGTGTGCAGTAAGACTCATCTAAAAATATTAAGTCAGTCTATCTAAACATGCCACATACCTTTTAGGAGAGGCTCAAAGTGAATCTGATCTTCTAGAGCTATTGTATCCCACAATAATTTATTCTGTCTGTCCTCATCTAATATTCAGAATATCAGGATGCCAATCAGATTTTCCCAGAGAGCATATAATTAATCTGTGCACTTTAGAAAGTGTTGGTTTTAGCTGCATTGTATACAGTATGAGCCCAGGATCCTGTCATCCTCTATGGATCTCCCACAGCCCAGCAACGTGGGGTCTTCTGAGACTGAAAAAATGACCTTTGTGATTTCCTTTACCATATAGGAGGGAGGAGAGGGAAAATGCTATTAACTGTACAGAAAGAAGAGTAAATTACACCAATTACAGTGGCTTCTGTAGGACCAACTCTGAGCCAGTTTCAGGCATGCAATCAGATGCTGCATACACTGCAGCGCATGGAGACATGCTCACACTTCTCTCTCTGGAGCTCGGTCACTCTCTGAATTAGGCCATGTTCCCTCTTGGGAAAAGCCCCCGCAAATTAGCAGCTCTATTTGCATTATCCAGAGAGATTTTGGCCATGGTGAGCAGAGACAACCATGAATGACACCTTGATACAAACCCCTAGTCTCTTGCCCATCTCTAGACACTTTTTAGAAAGTTTACCCATTCTAAGTAGCTATAATTTAGCAGAATTGTAGCTTTGTAAAGGCTATATAGCTTTATACAGCCAGCTTTTGTGCTGGGGACTGAAGAAAAAGAAAACAGGAATACTCAGAGCTGGAGAGCCTGAGAGAAAGAGCAGTGCAAATACAGCCCATCCAATAAAAGACGTGCTTGTGTTTTATTTAGATTCTGTTGCCATTTATGTTTAAAATAATCTGATTCGTTCAGGTTATTCAGCACCTGGAATGTTCTCTTTACTGCTTGCCAAAAATAAATTATTAAGCCGTATTCTTTGTGATAAAGGATGCTGGAAAGGGAAGCCAGGGAGAAAAAGACAGGAGAGTAAGCTTTGAGAAATACTCAGAATACTCAGCAATGGGTTTGTAAGCATTTCTAAGTCCACCTGAAGCTTACGAGAGACCAGGATTTCTGGCCCATGAACACGAGAGACTTCAGGGACTGCTCAGCCAGGAATGACGGGCAGAACAGGCCTCACAGGAGTGCCGAATAGTGGGGACGCCTGAACCCTTGTCGTATCCTTAGCAAGGGAGAAAACGAGTATTTCTGTAATTTTGCCACTGATTAAGTATGAAATTCTAAGTGAAATAGAGTGTCTTGATGCTGTTTCCCTGTCCACAGATGTTTCCATGCATAGTTTTGTTCATATTTACTGCTATGCCAACAAATGTGCATCAAATGCCTTTCCACTTCTGCTTTTTTCTCAGAACCTCTGCCAAACTGTACAATCTATTTTTTTCAGTGTTTACAGACAGTTTGAGAGTCTATAAACTGTAGTTCCTGCAATATACACACAAAAGCAAAGGAAAGAGAGGAATAAAAATGTCTTGCCTGCTTTGATGGCAAAATTGTCTGTACCACAAGGAAATGCAAATTCTTTTATTCTTTTCTTTTAAGATTCAACAGCTGCCAAACTCATACTCTGCTAAAGTTCAGTATTTCAAAAATGCAGTGAATTAACTGCAAGGGATTTTGCCGATGAATTGGAGTGCCGTCCCTCTAGTTCTGAAGCTGGCTTTTCCAAACCAGCTTGTACAGCCCGTCTTGTGTCTGGCTGTAGAGGTTCTCCCAGCCCCAACCTCAGGCCCCATTTTCTGGATGTAACGATCCTTCCTCATATTCTCTTCCTTCTGTCATAAAGAACCACTTTTATCCTTCAAACTAAATATGGAGATGTTAATTAATACTAATTAGATTAATATAGATGTTATAGTTACACAAAGGACTTGCCAGTGGAACCTGGGAAAGGAAGAGGGAAGGAAGTGGAGGAAGGAGAAAAGAGAGTTTATTTGTGGAAACCACTTCATAAGCACCAAGGAAACCTCTGGTTGCTATTTCTGAAGTACAAAACCAAAGCAAAGATTTGCATTTAGACCCATAAGCCTGGCTGAAACCAGTACAGCTATCAAATAATTAGGCCATCTTGGTAAACTCTTTCACTAAGCAGTAATCTCCATTATATACAAACCATGTTTTCTCATGTGAGTTACTCAGTAAAGGGAGCAGAAGGAACGGGTCACTGAGTGAAGGAGAAAGTCTCCAAGAAGAGGGAGACTCAAAGGCTGTTACACACTGTCCAGGTGCAAAAAAAACTCTTCTGCTGGCAAGAGCACACAAAGCTCAATGCTTCATTCCAGGTAAGTGTATTGGTCAGGGTGGATATTAACAGGAATAACGGTAGAAAACTTGGAGGAATGAAGCAGAGCAGAGCCATGGCACCCAGACAAAAGCAGTTTGAAATTTATGCAGAGAAGAGGGGAGGCTTGTGTTGGCATGAATTTATCGAAGGATGGTGAGGTGATGTGAGCAGARCAATAGGAGAACATTATCCCAGCAATGCAGTTCCCAGTAACACTAGTAAATGCTATATAATATATGATAATGAATAATCAGTTACCATCTTGATAATTAAAAGGTAATTGTCTAACCTTATGGCTGTAATGTAAATGGCGATCTGCTAACCCAACTGWAATTTGTGCAAGTATCATCAGTGACTAATCATACCCTTCTTCTCTATAGGTTTGCTTGAATTTGCTTATTTTGGAAACAAAGCAAAGCTTTAACTTCATTTGTTAAAACTGTATAGGCAGCAGAACTAGCCAGTATTTTACTCTGCCTCATGACCTATTAGTGTGGTTCCCAGACTCAGCAGATTTCCAGGTGCAGAAATTTTAACTGGTGCTGATGCAAGGGACAGAAGTGACTTGTGGGTTGTAAGATTAACAACTAAATAACTAGCTCTGAGATATGTCCCAATGATGTATTCCACTGGTGGATATTTATCATTATAGACTAGCACATTTTTGTGAGATGTCCTGAAGGTCCCCAGCATTAAAATTAAGACAACATAGTCAGGTTCAGTCATCACTTACAACAGTATAGATCTAAATTAACATCAGTATTAAATTTACATCAGCAAGAGAACGAGAGACCAAGAGCACTTGGCCTTTTCTGGTAAGACCCAGAACAAAAAGTGTTAACATTACCTTACCCACAATATTTTACATTGGCAGAAGTGATGGAAGAATGTGGCTACTAATTCATCGGCTTTAGAATTAATTTCTTAACTTTATTATTGTCTCCACTGAGACTCACAAATTGCTTTTGCTATAACATCATTCTGATTATTTTCAGCTGCTCAGCAATCAGAATTTGCAGGAAAATTCTGACTCTTTGAAAGTTGTGCTCATTCTGAATGGGAACAAAATAAAATTTTTATAGTTTCTTAAAACACAAGTTTCTGGAGGAGATGCTGTTTCAGGAAATTTGAAATGCATTACCCTAAGTTAATTAACTAGTAAAGAGCTTTGAGTTTCAAACATGACAATTTATTCTGAAAAGGATCAAAATTAATCACGCTGACATTGTTAAAATGCTTTTCAATTCTTTTCATCATAGAATTTCATGAAAAGCAATGCATTTTTCAGATGGTTCAGTTTTTAATGAAGCTTCATTTCCCACAGGAGAAAATTTCCTACAGTAAATTTCTTATCTTTTTAATTTTATCCTTTGTTTTATATACTCTGTTCATCTGAAACTCAATTATACAAATGCTGAAGACAGACAGACACTTATACCACCACCACTACCGCTTTTTCTAGGTATGAGTCTCCTACTCCATCTGCCAGTACAAAAGTATATTGCAGCACAAACATTACAGCTCTATGTATATGGCATTTTATAGTTTGAAGATTGTCTAAGGGTTAAATACTGGTACCAAACTATACCAGTAAATGCTGTAAATCTACAGGACACCCCAGCTTTAAATCTGGTTTTGTGTGTTTGAAATGAGTGCTAGCTAAATGAGGCCCTTCTGCTTTTTAAGAGGTGATCAGAGAGAAATGGGTAGATTAGGAAAAGAAGCTTAACTAAAAAAATTAGGAGGGAGAAATAAGGCTTGAAGTTGCAAAATACACAGACAGTATCTCAATTAACAGGAAAAAGCTTTCCAAAGAACGGATGTACTTGGAGCATGGTGAAAAAATTAATTGGTTCTCTTTAGGGTAATATGGAATTAGAAAGGGGATGGAGTCACATTGCAGACCTGTTGTGTAATTGCCTTGTCTGCTCTTACAAATGAAGTGGATGGAGATTTGCTTTAACTGGGCATCCATTTGCTCGAAGACAGGGAAAAGAACTAAGAAGTAATGCTCAGCTATAGGTACAGGCAGGACCCAGTACGACCAAAGGGACTCGAAGCAAAAGATTTGTGGGTGGGAAACTGTCAGAGGTAGCCACTGACAAATATTTGCCAGTCTGGTTTTGGTAGATTCGGACCCAACATCTGTTCTGAAGGACAGGAATGAAGTGTAAAACAAATACTAACAGAAGAATCGAGGCTTATTTGCCAGAGATTGTGGGCATTTATTACCGAGCACATATATGGAAATCTGACCTTTGGCAAGAAGATATGATCAGACAGAGTACGCACACTGCAGACAGCGCGGCTTTCCCACCGAAGGAGGACGCYAGAAGAAGCAGTGGCCGAAGTACACTGGGGTTATCAAGTGGAGGCTGACACATTCTGTGCATGTGTCACCAGCGTAGCAAATAAAACACGTTGTCCTCAGGAGGAGGAGACGGTGCACACCCTCTGCAGCACTGGCACCTCACCAAGTTGGTGAGACGCATAAGATCTGGCCACAGCCTCTCCAGCAAGCCCAGGGTTTTAATCTTCTGCAGACGCATCTTTGCCCTTATTTTAGATAGTCCAGAGTTAGCAGAGGAGTTATTCCCAGGCTCCCATGGACAGTGGTGATGTTCTTTTACCAGTGGCTTAAAAGTGTCTTAAATATTATTTGCTTCCTTTTCAAGTGAGATCCACCTGATAAGTACTTGTGTTTACTTTCAACTGCCTGTACATTCCTAATTGTCGACAACATAAAGCAAGAAGGAACGATAAATGTTAGCTGTTAATTAAGGCTAAGCTGAGAGTTAAGGACTTTGCCTCAAATGGCCATTTTATTGCCACATGCAAGAACCAAGGAGCACAGCACAAACAGTTTTAGTGTGCGCTAAAAAACGTGAAAGGATAGTTTATATAACTCATCCTCCAGCTATCCTTAAATTCAGTGTAGATGTTCCTCTGGTGTGTGCCACCTCCCAGGCAAACTCCTGTTTTCCACCTGCTGAGCAGGTAGGCAGGATGGTCAGGACCAGGATGGTCCATATAATGCTTTGCACGGTATGAAGCAAGAAGGTTTGTGGGAAGGAAGCTGGCATGGGGATAACAGGACTGCAGAGGCAGCTGAAGGGAGAGACTCCTCTGGACCAAGGTCCTGGGGCTATGAGGATCTTGTCCGTTAGAGAGAAAAGAGACATCAGCTGGGATCCTGTGAATATTAAAAAACAGATAAATAAAAGAGCAAAAATACAGCTGCCATACATCTCCACAAACTTTCTCATCCCTATGAGGGTTTCAGACATTAAATCCCATCTCAGCCAAGAAACTGGGATTGTCTAAGAATATTCGCATTGACAAATCAGGTGCTGAGTAAAGACAGATGGGGAAAGGATTAAATCTGGCATTTTTGTAATTTTTTGTGCATTGTATCCATCGCAGACTTTCTTCTTATATTCACCAGAATTAAAGCTCCCTCCTCGTAATCTTTTCTGATAATTCAGTCGCTTTCTACCTTGAGAAACAGGATCAGGAGCCAACAGCTTTGAGTTATTAAGGATGATCCAGTCAAACACACAGTGCTACTAGGGAGAGAGGAGCATCCAACAGACCGTGCCAGCTTCTGCAAACAGCGCACATGCTTGTCTTCATATGGCCAACGGGGAGAGTGCTCTCTGTGTAACCACTTTCTTCCCCTGCTTTAATTTGTGGTTTGTAGAAATTCTTTGATAGCCCATTAGTAGGTATCTTAGGTCGTCATCCTGTTAACTGCTTTCATGGTTTAATCAAATAATACATCGCAAATACTACTAACCCTTGTTAACTCCCAAATTCTTATCCGTGAGGAAGGCTTAGTGTGGGCAATGCCCTTTGTGCAGATGGAGTTTGTACATGTATGCATTTTATTTCCACTGCTCTCATATAACCTGTTTATATCCTTTCAATTGTAGAGATTTAAATGCAAAATGGAAGGAAAGAAAAGAGTATAAGATGGGAACCAGACGTGACTGGTAAACCTCTTTCCATGCACCACAGCTTTCTAAAGACTAAACAAAATTGCTGGATGTCATGCAGATGGGAATAGGAGACTAGYTTTGCACAGCTTTAAATCTCTTGTTTTAATGACTTGGTAGGTAAGATTCAGAATTTCTAAAGTGTTCAGTTTCAGAAACTCATTGGGAATKACAAAGCCAATAAAACAAAGAAATTATGTTGTTCAAACCACCTTCATGTTGTTTAATCAGATTACAATTCTGATTTTTATTTAAATGTAATAAGCTCAAAATAAGTTAAAATTAATATAGGCACCATGTTTATACTTCAAAATATAAATTAGAGATTTATAAACTCTATTTTCTAAAAAGGTAACATAAATTTCCTGTGCCTGTTACATTTTAAGGGAGAGTGGTCTGAGTATTTGTCAATGTCATTTTAATGCACTACAATTTTTGTCAAATTCACAAGCATGTTTGATGATTTATTTGTTTAGTTCTGAGCAAACACTTTAATGTTTTTATTGAAAAGATATTGTTCAAATATTATTATTCTATTCAGCCAACTCTGGTTGAGAACCAGAAGAAGGCGTGTTTGCTGAAATACACTGTTCTAGCTCTTTAATTAGGGGAGACTGGAGAAAATTCCCTAAAGCTTTTGGTTAGACAGTATTAGTCTGCAGTGTGAAAAATAAAATCTAAATTAAAGCAGGAGCACTCCTTCCATGGCAGATTAGAGTTCAGACAGGAGCCAGAGCGTGCCTGCAGCCTGGGTCATTTTGCTGGAAAGCTGAAAACAGTTTGGGTTTCGTATGCTTTTACAGCAAAATTGCAACAGATGGTAAGAAGAGAAAAATAACAGATCTCTGAGATTTAGGACAAGAGTAGACTATTTAAAATAAAAATGTGAGAGCCACATGCTATTCAGAGACTCGAAAGCGGGGCCCATTGGAGGCAGAGCGTTCGTTTCTGTGGCCGTGCCCAAGCAGCCCAGCTGGGGCACGGAGAGCCCTGGCTCTAGACCCTTTGCGTGTGATACTTCGGTCCTGACTTCTCTAGTGCAGTCTGTGGCAGATGTCAGCGCAGCACTTCCTAAGGCTGTAGCCTGTGCCGTACCTGATCTGTAGATTAATGGAGTTTGGCAAGCCCAGCTGTTAATCTCCCGCTTTTCAGGAACATGGTATGTATATTTATTTATACTTACATTGATGCTCATGAATGTAAAAGCAAATGTGAAGGAAACAAAAGGAAACCACTGAAGTAGAAATAAAACTTAGACTTGTGGGATCTCTGATTTCTAATTAGAAATACTGCACATCTATTATAATTTTAGCTCACAGAGGTTARTAGAAAATGAGATCAAAGGCAGCATGTGTTTACCAATGGTAGATCATGCCAGACTAACCTTCTTTGATGTGCTAACAGATCTGAATAGGAAATGCAGATCTCATCTATCTGAACTTCAGGAAAACATTTAATGTGCTGCCACTTGGGATCATATCTGTTAGATGAATGAGAAGGGAACTCGTAAAAGAACTATACAAGTGTGTGAGGTTTGGAACAGGACAGGTGACAATCTGATTCTGTTGAAAGGAAAATAACTATGCTGGAAGGAGGTTGGTAGTAGAGGTCCTCAAGGATTTGTGGTGGGATCAGTCATCTTCTGTAACAGTACTTACACTGTTCCCCCTCCCCCAGCCCTGTAGGTTCCTGAGKTTTTTTTACCAGATGCTCGAGGGCTGCTCAGCAAACAAATGCAACGCTGCYCTGGACCCTGAGCTGCATCACCCAGCCAGTGGGAGCCCATATTGCAAGCCCCTTCCCTTCCTCCTGGGGAAATCCTCACCTCAGCTGCAAGCTCCGGGGAGGGCTTCAGAACCCAGCAAGCGCAGGGGTGGCGATGCCTCCCACTTTCCTCGAGCATGGACACTTTCAGAAGAGCTTCACAAGGCCACACAAACACCACAAAACCTTCTGGACTCAAATCCAGTTGATAGCACTGCCAGGTCATCTTTCAACTGGTAAAGAAAAGCTGGTTGGAAGCAAATAATGAACACAAAGAGAGCTTTTGTTCTTAATTTTAAAACGTTATTTTTAATTGAAATTGCAGATGTGACAAAGCAGAAGACTGCAATATCATTCAGGAAGAACTAGAGGAGACCTTAGGGCATGGAGTCACAGCAGGGCAATGAGCTTCCATCAAATATCTTGTAAGGCCATGCCCCTTGGACCTACAATAAGATTTGTGAGACTAGAGTTCATCATCTGGGCAGATGATGGACCAAGGATGCATTTTCAAAGAAGCAAATGTATTTTTGCTAGAATTCTATACCTAGAATGTATTGTCTGAGCTACTTCTAGCAAAGAAACATATAACGACATTTTCCTTGTGAGCTACTTCTGGAAGATGGCATAAAATCCTTCTCCCTTGCTTTGAAAAAGAGGAGCAAACATGAACCAGTTCAGAGGAAGCAGACATGATGAGGGAACTGACAGCTTCTCTTAATGAGAGGAACACTAAAGGTTGAGTTGAGTTGAATTTAGTTTAGTTTAGTTAGTCTAGCAAAACCAAAGATGAAAGAGGAAGCAATTATTCTCTGTAAAGCTATCAAGACCAAACCTCAGGGAAGGAAAAGGACTTTTTAGCTGACACAGTAATACGTGGGAATAAACTGGCCATGAATATGTTTAGGCTGGAAAATAGGAAAAGATTTTTAACTATCAGGGAGAAGGTTGTCCCCCAGAAGAGGCAAATAAAAGCGTATGCAATTTTAGGACAGCACTAATCAGCATATGGAAGGGCCACCTTGAACACTGCCATCCTACAGCAGGAAAAAGAAGCCGTAAGGCATTTCTAATTTGCAGCTGGACATACAGAAGCCCAAGGGATACCAAATTGCATGGCAGTAAGTCAAACCACCTCTTTTCCTCTCAACAGGAGAAACTGCTATCTAAGCACAGGTTATTAATGTTGGGATTAAAAGGCCAGTCCTACATCAAAAAAAGCAATTTCTTTGCTCTGGAGTTATAAGTGAAACTGGAATCAACTCTGTCTAGCCCCTGTAGACCCATCTGCTGCTTCTCCTAAAAACAAAGAAAGGCAACAAGAAGAGCAACAAGCCCACAATAAGCAACTTCAGCCAACATTCAGATCCACAGCCTAAGCTGGACTGCAGAGGGATGGTTATAAATCCTCTGCTTTGGAAAAAATGCAGGACCTTATAGAAAAGCTTACATACACTTTTGCTATGAATTATTGAGAGACTCCAAGTGGGACATGCTTGCATTTTGAAGGTGAAAAGACCTCTGGACATTATCACAATGACAGCCCTTGCTCTCCCTGACCACCAAGCCAGGAGCCTGCTGACCTGAAACTTTGGTTTGGGCATGTATCCGTCTGTGAAGCATCCTCTGCTTACCAGAGTGCTGGGGCTATTGCTTAGTGGGTGCCTTTTCGTTCGTGCCGCCTTGGCTGTGGCTGGTGACAAGTTGCTACGCTAGGGATTAATTTCCAAGCTACAAAACATTACAAGCTTTGTGCAGACCACAAGATGGCACAGCTGATATAGAACTGGATAAGGCAGCCCAGCATGAACAGATTAAAAATAAAAATTACCATAGTATTTAATATCAATCAGAGATGGGGGGAGGTCAGCAAAAAATATCCTATTCTGGTGAAAAAGTTCTTATTTCTAAGTGAAGAGCAGTGTTCTCTGAGCCTATTAACAACAGACAATGCTGAAATCTTTTATTTTCAATAATCAACTGCTTATATATTTACAAAACTAACAATTCAGAGCAGAAAGGACTTTTGAACAAGGAAACCAGTTTTCTTTGAGATGTAATAGAATCCTGTGATTTTAGATTATTTTCAGTCGAATGTTAGAATGATTGTGGAATAGATTTTTAGTGATTTTTTTTTAAGCTGGAAAATTCTTTAATACCAACAACTCTCTACCCCACAGACAAGTCCATTTGCAACCACTTTCACTGTCTCTATAGCAAAAGAATTTGAGAATAATCCCTAATTAGATGTCAGATACCAATGACCTTTTGAAAATAGTCTTTTTATGATACAATCCACAAGGCAATGAATGCACTCTATGAGACACTAATGTTAGTAATATGAATTTATGGGATTCAGATTCACTGCTCCAAATGACCCAGAAAACATTATGGAAATTTAACCCAATCATTACTCTGGCAGCATATCACAAGGAACTGGACAGTATAGGTTTATTGTCTCCAGGATATTTACTTTTATTATCCCCTAACTACTGAGAAGATGATTTGAGGTAAAGAGAAGCAGACATATATTGAGGACTATGCAGGGAGTTGGAATTTCATTATGTTTATGTTGTGAGGTTTTTTAACAAAAATTATGTGGTTTGTATCATTCACCAGTGAGTATTGCTATTTGTCCTGCAGCTGTTCAGCATCTAGCATAACAGGGTGATGATCCATGATTAAGATTTCTAGGAGTGTCTGCAAATAAAAATACTAACTTTCCATCCATTTATTTACTGCTATATTTGTCAATAATTGTCACAAATGCCAGAGATTTGAAGAGGTCCCATTATGGCAGAATAATCAAAATCTAAATCTAAACTCATCTAAATGCAGATATATGTCCATCAGAAAYATCTATATTTAATCCATATTCAAAGGGGAGAAAAATAATAACTTCATTAGTCAGGTCCTCTTGCAGAAAATCAGAATTCCTGATTAGCATTCAAATGAAAAACTGACCTTTCCAAATTTGCTACATTTCATCCAGCCAAACTGTCCTCTGACTTGGAGAGTGAGGGGATTCACAAAAGCCTGTGTTTTTTTAAATGAGATCTGAAGCTTTAATTAGCAAGTTTTTTCATTTGGGTTGACAGTCTTCCTTATTTTAACTGGAAAACACCTGCGACTGTTATTGCTACGCCTGGTATAATATTTATAAGGAATGTCCTAGTAAATAAGAATATAAGTCACTGACATTCACTGATAATCATGGATACAATTTTCAAAACAACCTGAGAGATTTGAACACATCATGTTCTTCCCCCTCTAAGTCTTCCCATACTTCTGTCGTTACCAGCCATGGCAGTATTTTATCCACTTCAGGGCTCAGTCCTCCCAACACAGAATGCGGTTCCAGGAAGCCAATAATGATGGGGGGAGCTGAGTCTTCAGATTAAAATCTTTCCCAGGGAAAGAATGCACACTTAGAGCTCTGTAGGAAAAGAAAAAGAAGGAAAAGGAAAAGGAATAGGAGAAGGAAAAGGAAAAAAGGAAAAGGAGAAGGAAAAGGGGAGAAGAAACGTTTATTGATTCCCACAGCTCTCATGCTGATTGAAATGAAAGGAGTCAATTTCTTATCTCATACTGTAAGATCCTCTATTCACATCAGCAGCATTGCTTCAGGGGGCTCTCTAAATATCAACAGACTGACACAAAAGAATACAATTATTCTTTTCTTATATTAATATAACTCGGCACAGAAACACACCAAAGAAGTATAAACTGTCTATTTTTTAACTAAGCGTAATAAAGAGTCTTTAAAATTTCACGAGAGACGGTAAATATCCCATGTAGAAAACTCAGTCTTGCAATTCCCATTAATTTTAATGGGATTTGTACAATCAGTCCCTGAATGCTAAAAATGCCTCTCACGATGAAAGGCATATAATGTCCTTGTTGTTTTATTGCATCCTTTGAAGATTGTGTATTTTGGCCCTTGTAGAGAATACACATCCTAAAAATCTTGTTTACAGTTCCCTGCTAGTATTGCAGTGAGTGAGCACATTTTGAGATCATATGCCTATCTGTAGAATTTTGTTTTCCTGCCCCTATCTGTATATTTATACGCACTGATGAGGTCCCCCCTGAGCCTTCTCTTCTCCAGGCTGAACAGTCCCAGCTCTCTCAGCCTCTCCAGCCCAGCTGGTGCACCACAGGGGCCGATACTGGGACCAATACTATATAACATCTTCATTAATCACAGGGATGATGCGACAGGGTGCACCCTCAGCAAGTTTGAAGACAATTCGTGGATTGGGGGGTTCCTAGATACACCAGTGCTATGAAATTATTCATCTAGGACCCTACAGAAAGTCTGCCAGGAATTTAACCTAACTGTCTTGGGGTTGGGCTAGCATTGTGGTGTTGAACCAGCCTCACAGTTCTGGCTTCAGGTTGACAACAGCATTAGTGGGATGCGTTTAACCAAATCACTTACTGCTATTCTCAATCTCAAATATCATCTGTAAGTAGAATTTCTCTGGGAATATTTTATGTAAAATTTCTCCAAAAAAGCGCAATATTCAGAAGCGGGCCAAAACTTTGACTTTCATTACTGGAAATTATCTCAATTTCTAGTACAGAGTTGCATTTTGATAGAAATTTCTCCAAAGCTGCACTGTGTTTGGATTAAAGGCTTTGGTTCTGTCATTTAGGAGAACWGATTTTTTATTTCAAGTAGACACCTATTAATTATACTAATTATTGACCTATTAATTGTATTAATTATCGTTAAAATCAATAACAGAGAACATCACATCCTAATTCCCCCCCTCCTTTTTTTGCATTTTGTTACATTATTCTCCTTAGCCTAGGATTGAACGTGATAACAGCTGGGGAGCAAACAGGGTGCTTGTCACTGAATGCTCTGGAAATACAAAGTAGCTAGAGATTTTTTTTAAATAAGAAGGCTCCATGTCTGCTTTTTCTGCAAGAATTCAGTCCCCCAAAAAAGATCCTGTGAAAGCAAAACAAAGTGTCAATTGTAACAGTATGATCACAAACAACAGTCAAAAAGACATCAAAAAGCCCTTGGCTTTCCATCAGGTGAGAAGCACCAGGAGATGTGCCACCAGGCTGTGGTGGCCCGTTGTGGGGAGAGGGGGCTGCTGGCATACTCTGAGCTGTCAGCGTGGCTGTAAGTGATGCAATCACTGAGCTGGAATAGGGCAGGTGGCTGTTTCTGAAAGCAGAATTTCAACAACTGCCAAGGGTTTTCAAACTGAAAAGCAAAGAAAAGAGCTGGCATCATCACATCAGGTACTACTTCATGGGAGTTGTGTACCTCGGGAGCAGCGGAGGTTGCTGGGAAGCGTAGAGAGAAAATTATTTGTTTCACAAAACCATTGGAATAACACAATTTTTCTAAAAAATATTTCCAATTTTCTCAAATCCAGCTATTGAAATGAATTTGAGATACTATTCTCAAATCCATGATCTTGTTATTGGACCCATTTAATTAAATGCTCATTGCATATGAAGGATGATGGCCTGCACCTAGAAAAATATTTGGGCACCTAAAGCAGAGCTTAAGCACCAAAGCTTTGCCAAAGTCCAAAACCATGACTCCATGTCATAGGTCTCAGACACTCTCCCAGATTGCTGTACTATTATATGTATATAGGCGCTTACTTTTGGCCCAGTTGTGAGGCAGAAAGCCTTTGGCATTTTTCTCAGTGGCAGTCCTCAAACACTTCTTAATTCAAAACATGATACTCATAGGTTGGCATTGGTGGGAGGGTACATAGGCACGGAAGAAGAACCAGTAATTACACACCCCAACAAACCTCAAGCACTTGAATAATTTAACCAGACTCCTAAAATTACTCTGTAGTCAATGGCTTCTTCAGAGCCAATATAGATCAGGACGCTTAAGATTGGACTTAACCCTTTGGTGGAGCTTCACTCCCTTCTTCAGCTGTATGGAAAACTGTCCTCCCAGGTTTGACAAATAATTAGCGACTAAAGCTTTGCAACACAAATAACTTATGATCCCCCTGCTGAAGGGGAAAGGAGCTGGGGTGTAGGGACTGCTCAGGACCATTGCTTATATCTGAGTCTGACAGGTACTGTGAACTGGACCTCTTCGGGTTTGGATTAAATATGAAATTATTTCTAGCCGCAGACTAACAATAGCAGTTTCCTTTTACCTTTTTTCTGGGAATGTTGCAAATACAAAGAATGAAAGTGCATCTTTTTTACTGTGCTGTTGCATTGTTATGGTTCTGACTCTCTGTCATGTTTTGATCTTTTCCTTTTGTTCCTTTTCTTAGATTTTATAAGTAGAGATCTGACTTAGGCATCCAGCCACACAGCAGGCTTTTTCTCAACATAAGCCATAGTCTCTGCTGGATGCCCCATTACAGTCATTTTTATTACACTGCTTGTTTCCAAAACGCTCCTGCAGGGCTGGTCATAAACAGAATGTGCATAGGAGAGTCTATGCGGTATATTATCATCACACATTTTATGCATTTTGCATGTCCCTAAAAAGTTGTCCTAAAATCTACCAAATTATCTGGATCTACGTGAAAGAGCGTGTAAAAAAATGTGTGTTCCATCTTGCAAGGAACAACGGATATTCCGTGTACAGTGATGTRCATATAGTTTACTTAGGCACTTCTAATGCACCGCTGTGCATTACTGATCCAGAACTGTTCCATCTTTACTGTGTTCATCTTTATAAAGGTGCTTTTCTATCCCAGGAGTATTATGTGTCCCCTACAGACAGAAATGGGGTCAGTAAAGAGAGACTGAGGTTCATAGCTGCTGGTCTAAAGCCTGCCTTAGGTGCTGGGAGATTCCAGGCTTGGCATTTCCCACTGGCTGGGAAGAGTTTGTCAAAAGCACCGAACTATTAAGAAAAATGAGGCGTGGGAACCTACATGAAAACTGAATTGAATGAGTAGGTCTTCAGTGATTTTCCCCAAATATTTATAGGAAGAGCATGCAAATAAACAAAAAGAACAAAATCATGGTCTAGTGCAAGCTGTGTGGTTTCCTGCTGCAGGAGCTCTTACCAACACAGACACCAGCATCTCCCTGAATTCCTCATGTGTGTTTATGGCTTTACCTTATACTTCTTCTCCTGGTGATTTAGAAAAGAGCTCCAATATACACAGACTTCATCCATGTTCACCTGCTGATGTACAACCTGCATCCCCGTTGTCTACGTTGGATTGCTGTTGGAGAGTTCTGTGGCTCCAGTCCATCCTCTGTCTGGGCTTCCTTTCCACCAAAGAGCTGGTATGGGACCAGAAGGAAAGGAGGAGGGGAGGAGGGGCATGGGGGCAAGCTCAAGTCTTGCCCCAGGAACGATCAGGAATGATGGTAAAGTGAGCTTCCGGAGCTGGGAACTTTGAGGTGGTTTTCATCCGATGAACTAGACGTAGCCACGAACTCCCTGTATAGGTGGTTGACCTAATGTTTTTCCAGGCACACCTTCACTCCTTTTGGGATTTAGTTCATCTATCCTTGCTGTCACTGGCAGAGATACCATATGGAAGGGGACTCACTTTTCCGTCCTCACAGTCCCATTTGTGGAAACACAGAGCTGTAAAGATACTGGCTCAGGTCAGATTAGTCCATGTGGAAGACACAAGGTAAGGGAAAAGAAAGGTAGCCTCTAGCATCCTGTTACTGCTCATATAACAAGCCATAGCCACACACGTACTAAGTCTGAAATTTCTCTGTTGTTACAGCTTATGATCAAGAAAAGCAATGAGGGAGCTCTTACAGGGGGCAGCACTTGGGTATTCAAACCAGAGGCTGTTTGGGGGTTGGCCTACAGAGCACCAGCCCAGATCTTCAAACCGAGACGAAACTGCATGTTTTGAGAGCTGAAGAAAGATATCTTATTATGTTAACTCAACTCTTTTTATAGGTACCAATCCACTCCTGTGGCCAAAAAAGGACCATAAAGCAGATGCATTTCCTCAGCCAAGGGCAAATAGTACTTTTCACTACAGACCTGTGGGGTACCTGAGCGTGCAAGCTGTTCTGCTAGAAAGGTTATATTTTGACATAAGCACTATATAGTGTTTTTCCTGTCGGATAGAGGCAACACACATAGCTAACCATCATGGAGTGATTTAGAAACTTGATTAGACAGGCAGCTTGCATTTCCTCAGTAAAAAGGAAGCTTTGCTGTTTGTCTGTCTCAGTGCTGATGGCTCTCATTGCACAGCCCACTGCACAGTAAGTGTTAAGGTAGCTGTTGCTGACAGCATTCCCTTGTTTGTTTTTCCCAGATAAAAGGGCAAAATCATTAAATACTGGCTGACCACTTCATTTCACATGAGCGAAGATGTTGGTACAGTAGGCTGGTTTCTAAATAAAAGTTTAATGATGTGACACAGGGCAAGAAAAAGAGCAGACGGTTTTAGATTTTATCCTCATCCGCACACGAAACAACTTTATTTCTTGTAATAGATTATGAGCAGCATGGGTCTGTGGCTGCAGAAGTGAGCATATCACTGTGTGCTGACCTCTGCTAACCTCTCCTGGGTATTTCACAAAGCCATCATCCTCCCATTAAGGCAGCACGTACCATACCTGTACTCCCACATCCCGGGGAACCACGCGGCCGCRTTCTCCTCTCCTCCCCTCACAGCCTCTTGCTCAGAGACAGAGGAAAATCATTGAATGAATAGGGAAACTGGTAAAATCCAGAGCTTTCATCCTGCTTGTGTTGTTAAAATTGAGATGTTACTTCAGAAAATTTTAAAGTGGTATAAAAAAGTATCACCAACAAGTTACGCACCTACTCTACTCACAGATTTGCTTGCTCATCTAAACCTGAAAACTAAAGTCTCTAAAAATTATTACTTAAACAGTACCTTCACATTTCTATGTCATGTAAAGGTGATTTGCAAATAAGTTTTTAATAATGGAAATAACACTTCCTTATATAATAAAAAGCCTATCAGTTATTTTTCCTCTTATGTTTTAATTTTTGCCCTAAAAATATCAGGATTACACAATTTTTTTCTTATTGTTTTTAAGGAAGATTTCTCTAGACAAAATTAAAATATTCACAGTGAATGTTAAGACTAATCAAAGGGGAAAGACACTGGTTCTTCAACAGAAGTCTTTTCATTCTGAGATAGTAATTAGTCAATAAACTTAAATATGTAAATTATTGTTGTTGTTGTTGTAACAGTTAACAAAAACAAGCCCCTATACAGTCTAAAGAAGCTTTTCCTTATCTCCACTCACCCTCCTGGCTCTTGAGACAACCTTTGGACTTTTTTCTTCTTTTCTCTCTCTGGAAAGACATACATTCCCATACTTCCATCACAAAAATCAGGTTAAATAAAAGCCTTTCAGTATTATTAAAAAGCAAAAATAGCCTGAGATGATTTTCCATCTCTTTTTCAAGAGACATCCTAAAGATGTTTAGGAACTGAGATAAAAATTTCTCACCCTGTGAAATGCCTTGTCTTTCCTTTTGGACAACCTTCTCTCTCTGTCCACTTTCATGTTCTCTTTCGAAACTTGAAAAGAGAGGTAGAAGAAGCAGGAACAGCCCCACACAGCAAGTCACGCCACGACTGAGGCTTTTCATACATGAAGGTGTTTTAAAGTAAAAACTTCACTCTAACATTTGTTATGAAGCATAATATCATCTATAATAATATATAATAATATATAATGTATAATATATTATATTATTGTAATATAGAATGTGTAATGGCAATGCCATCCGCTAGTGGTGTGTGATAGGAGAACAAAGACAAAGCCTCCGTTACACGATGTCCACATAATAACCTCTTAGCACACGTCTGAAGTAACACAGGGGGCAGCTTCCCTCAGAGCTGCTCTCCCCCTCAACCCAGCACCCTCCTCCTCAGCTGCCCTCACCCCGCAGCTCCCCGCTTTCTCCCCTCCAGTAACCCCAACACTCCCAGGTCCCCACAGCCCCTTATTTTTGGCCAGGCCACCTTGAGGGGTATGTTATATTCAAGGACCTTATTTTCAAGCCCGAGTGCTTTTGCAGAGCGCAGCTTATCGTGATGTCTGCATCGGCCATGTAAAAGTACAGTTAAGCCTCATCACCCCTCCGCGCTGCTGAGACTTCAAAGCGTGTTCGGTCTGAGGTCTTGTGGTTCATGAAGTGACCCCCCCAAGTGACCGTATCGAAGGGGAAAGCAGCCAAAATGATGAGGGAAGCGGGAAACTTGACCTGACAAAGACAGACCGCAAGAACCAAGTTTCTTTCACGGAGAGAAAGCAAGTCTAGCCACGAACACACTGTAAAGATGCAACAAGGCGGCTGCAGAGCAGAACGGGACAAACTCTTCCCCGTACCCTCAAGGGTGAGAAGAAGCCGCAGCAGCCTCTCCTCCAGCCTCTTTTGGGGTGGTTTTCCAGCGACAGGCGCGGCGGGGCGTGCGCCTCGGCAAAGCAACCACCCCCGGGGCCGGGGGCGGGGGCGGGGCCGGGGGGGCGGAGCGCTCCTCCCCGCCCCGCCCCCGCCCCCCGGCCCCGCCGCCGCTCCGGGCGGTGCCAGCGGCTGCGGCGGGCGGATGGCGGCGGAGCTGGGAGCGGGGCTGCGCATCTTCCGCGATGTGAGTACGCGGCACCCTTGACATAGACCCCCTCCCTCCAGCAAAGGCAGCAATTGCAAGCGTTTTGGGGGGGGGGAATCTTTTTTTTTTCTTGTTTTCCCTTTTTTTCTTGCCTTTTTTCCTTTTTTCCCTCCCTTTTTAATTTTTTTCTTTTTTCTTTTTTTTTCTTCTTTTATTTCTTTTTTTTTTCTGGATATCCTCCCTGGGGTGGAAGGGGGTGAAGCCCAGCGAGGCTGTGGGTTTTTCCCTTTCCCTTTCCCATTCCCTTTCTTTTTCCCTTTCCCTTTTCTTTTTCCTTTCCCTTTTCTTTTTCCTTTCCCTTTCCCTTTCCTTTTCCCTTCCCCTTCCCATTTCCTTTTTTTTTAAATGTTTTTAATATTTAAAATGTTGATGAGGGGAATGTGTTTTCTTCCGATGGCGTGCATGTGTGAGGAGAGCAGGTTAGCAACTGGGGGTGGTTAGGAGAGGCACTGCGGGAAAACACTGTCACTTTTCAAAATACATTGCTTGGATTTTTATTATTTTTTTTATGGGCTTTTCACTGAAGAGTGTCTCACGCCACAAAAGTTCTTTCCCAAACTGTGCAGGCTCCCTCCCATCCCATTAGACCTTGATGGATTTGAGGTGCCCAGGGTTGATGTGCAGAGCGACCCTCAGCCCCTCAGCCCTTTGAGGGGGAGCCCAGCGAGGTGCCCTCCTGCTCACCTGGCCATCCTGCCCCTCAGGGGTGCTGTGCTAGACCATCAGTGAGGGCTCAGCATCTCACAAGATGCAGCTGTAAAGCTTTTTATCTAAACTTGCCCAGCACAGAGCATTTCTTGGCCTAAGGCGAGTCCTGTATAAAAGGCAAACTCCCACCCAAAAATCTCCAAAGTATCCTCTGTCCTTGATGAGAGCTACAAATCTTCAGACCAACTCCACTACCAACTCCAATCTACTTCGGAACAATGCTTATACCAGGGTTAGTCCACAATATTAGCTGGAAATGGCATGTTCTGTATTAAAGATTATCTTAAGGACCCTCTATCTAGATATTTTCTCTAATGTGCCCACATAAACTTCCCCAACATTTTCCTCAAATTATTTCAAGCAGCCCCTAATGAAAGCCACATCTTCTCATCTCTTGTTTGCTCAAGGCTCCATAAGAAATCATTTAAGTGAGACTCTTTGTTGACTTTCATTATTTCCATTCAAGTGTATAATGAAAAATGCAGCTTTTTGGTCTTATAAATATCCCTTGTAAGAGAAACAGGAGAATTACAGGCATACATCGCAAAAACAGAAGAGAAACCCAGGCTGCCAGGAGAGAGTTAAAAAACGTTAAATGGAGCCAACTCCCCAGTTTAACTCAGCAGACTGGGTTAGGAAACTGCAGATGGTCGGAATACCTGATAAACCGAAAACTTTTCATTTCACCCAAAGTAAAAAATTTCATTCAAATCAAAATTATTTGTTTAATTTTCAGCAATTTCTCAAACCAGTGTCAGGTTCATATTTATAGAAAAGCAGGTGCCATTCACAAAACTGTTGAAGCAGAGGGAGGGGGCTGCTGCTGTACTTCTGCTCTTACATCTGGAGGAAAACCTTACATTCAAACCTAGTCTCTGCTTGCTTCAGAGCAGGGACTAGACCCTGGGGGCCCTTCCTCCTGTGAGAGTACACTCATATCACAGATACTGGGGGATGTGCAACTCTCTGATAACCCCTCAGTGAAGTACCTCCACCTGTATAAACACTTCACTGCATGTTAGACCAGGCAGCAAGAGACTGGCTGTAAGGCTGCACAGAAAGGGCAGGCACTGAGGTCCTGGTCCCACCGGGAGCTGGGCAGAGACCTAATGAGAGTGAGACCTGATTTCTAATGCAACCTCCTCCCTGCTTTTGTGTCAAAGTCCCTATCAAGTGCGCAAAGGATTTTAACATTTCCATAAGTTTATTTTTAATTAATTAAAATTAATTAACCCAACATTTAAATAATAATAATAATAAAAATAAATAAAATTAAGTCATTAAAATTAATTTAAAAATAAAAAAGAGAAATTACTTATGCAGAAACTTTTGCCACCTTTGACCCATATTTACGGGGCACTTCTGGCTGATGACTGAAACTCCACTGCTACAGCTGTCCCAGTCCTATACATCCACAAGGCAAGCCTCCACAGCCAGCGCTCTTGCTCACATAGAAGTCTTGCACGAGGCGTGGGCTGCATCTCCTGGTGTGGCTGTAACACCTGTGTGGCTCTGCATGGGCCCTTGCTACTCGTGGCACAAGTCACTGGTCATCTGTTAATATTGCTTGGGTCCGTGCTGGGCATGTTTATCACGTCGCTGAAGCACACCTTGCTCTTTCCCATCAGACATGCTTGCGCGCGTGCCCACAGCGRGCAGCTCAGCCCAGGCACCTGCGAGGCGAGGAGCGGGATTTCAGCGCTAGCCCCTTTGGTGTGCACCTGCTTGGGGGCACCCACTGTTCCCTTTTGTCGGGTGTAACTGGGCAGAAGAAAGCCTTTGGATCTCAGAGCATTGTGTTTCTCCACCCTCCCCAAATTTCATAAATCTCTCCACCTCCAGCTGAAAATCTGCAATACCTTTCAGCACGCTGGCTTTGCCATCTCTGTTAACATACAGTTACTAACTCCAGAGCAGCGCCAGGTCCTACAGGCAGCACGGTGGTGGATACCTTGCCAAGCAGGCTGACTTGTCCTTCAGGTGACACAGAAAGGAAACAAGGCTGCTTGCCAATGAGATAGGAGAAAGACCAACAACAGTTCCCACAAAAATCCAGCCAAACCTCCCAGGAATCTAGGGCTGTATTTTACATGTTAAGGATTGTTTTATTTTATTCTAATAATGCTTTTAATGATCTTTCCTTTGCTCTGCATTTAGTCTTTTAGTTCTCATTAGGAGAAAATTTCCAGTTTAGGAGTAAAAATTTAAAACCCCTAAACAGTCCAATCCTCATACTAAAAACTGAGTTGCGATATGATATATTAGGATATATAGGGAGGGAAGATGTCATCTTACTGTTTGTTTTATACTTTATGTGCTGTAAACTTGGTCCAATGCAAAGTTCAGGTTAGAGACCATAAGTGAAGTCCTGGATGTGGGTCATAATTTTGTTAATTCCCCACCAACGCCACCCGACAGAATACAGTCACGAAGATGCTCTGACAGAGCTTGGCACCTGGATCCTTGGGTTTCTCATGTGGTTTCACCGCTAGGAGCAGAGCAGTTAAGGCACGTGCTGGAGAAGCTGTTTAGATACTACTAGCAGTTTATCAGACCAGAGAAAGTTTCCGTTGCTGTCAGCTCTCAAAAATATATGTGCCYATTTTGAAACTCTTTCCTTTACTGATATTCATAGCAGCAATAGAAACTATATTTGGAAGATTTGCTTTCYTCCCTTGCCTAAACCTGTTACAGCGTTGCCCAGACGACTCCTCATTGCAGCTCAGGCTGAAGTAGCGATGGGGAGTACGTCTGGGAACGCAGCAGGGTCACAGCACGTGGCAATTGCACATACCTGACGTGGTGCCACGTGGTGACTCGTGCCACAGCAAAACCACCTCATCCGGAGAGCAGAGAGCAAAGAAACTGGAGGAGACCCCCTCTGTCACTTCCACTCCCTATCCCTGATCCCTTCTCCAAAGTGTGAACTACTGTGGTGTTTCCTGCGGTGGGACTGCAGCAGGGACAGGCGGGCAGGCCAGCGTGTCACCGGCAGTAAGACAGGGCCTGTGCACCTGCATACAGCCCCGCATGGGATGGTGCTGTGTCCCCCCGCCGGTGGCAGGGCTGGGCCTGGAAGGCTCTGCCACCTCTCCTCGCAGGTTCCACCCCCCAGGATCATCTTCTCAGACTTTGCATGAGATGTTACAGCCTCTCGCCTGCGTATTTAAATAGCTTCTCCAGCGTGTGCCATGTACAGCGGGGAGAAAAGGCAGACCTGTGGGCTGTGTGGGTAAGCTGGGGTCACATACAGTTTTTGTGGCAGAAGTATTGCAGCGAAGGATCTACAGCAGGCACCCCCGCGCTGCCCTTGCCTTCCCAGCTGATAAACCTCTATGCCTTCCCTCTCCCCTTTCTTCCGTATCTGGTTTGTACTTGCTATCAGAGCAATCCTCAAATTTGCTTCCACACATCTGATCTCACTGCCTCCCACATCCACTCTGATTCTATCATGCCATCCGGCTCCTCTCCTGACTTATCCCTTTGCTTCCTCCACCCACACAAACCCTGAGTCTTTCTCACCATCTCAGATGCTCAGTGCATCCTCCCAGCTATCATCCTTACCCTGCTTCTTTAAACCACTTTTCTCAACCTCAAATCCAGTATCATTCTAGCCATATGGTACCAGGTTTTGTGCCTGAACATCATCCTTGTAAGTCATGCACAAAGTAGAAAATAAAGTTGTTTCTTATTATGGTCTTGGTTTTCTGTGCACACAGCACAGGAGGAGTTAAAGAAAGCAATACTCTGAGGGAAGGATGGAGACACACCAAGGGCTTTTCAATTTTATGCAGCCTTGTGAAAATATGATGTAGAGCTCAAACTACAAATGCCCACTAAATACAGCATCGTGTGCTATTAACTCATACAAAAAAATAAAAGTGATTCTGTTCTCTCTCTCTTTTTGTGTAGATATTAAGAAGAGCAGACAAGAATGGTAAGACCTGTCATGTGTCTTCCCCCTCCCTTTGGACAAAAAAATCCGTCATTGATTCTGCATTTTAAGTCATGCTTTAAACATCCTAACAGGAAAACCAACCATCCCTCATGTCATTTCATGTTTTCTACAGGCTCAGTACAATGTGTTTTGTTGTGCATTGATCCTCCCTACGAGTTCTTTAAGGGCAGATCTTGCACTTTCACAATTTGGCATGTGTTTTTGATTTGCTCATTGGGTGCATGTGGGTGTTTTCTTAGTGACATTGTGTTCACAAGAAGGTTTGAAATACTTGTTAGTAGCTCCATCTTATTACTTTTTAAAAACACCATAGGCTATGTCTAGCAACCAGACTTGTTTCCTACATTTTGCAGTTATGTATTTGTTCAGCAGGTCAGTAGGCAGAATAAAGCCTTGAATTCAACTCACATATTTATAACACAAAAGTCATGAGTTTTTTATTATGTTATTAATTGAAAGTTTTGCCCTTATGCTACTGACTGATTTTCCTTCCACATATATTTTTTCCCTTATTTAAATTCACTAAGTTGGAGCATAGTACTGTAAGGCTTCACAAATGCTCCTATTCTGGACRCAGCAGGGAAAGATCCTTGCTGTAAGGACCACAAGTGTAACCACTGGAATTTTTTACTGGTATACATAGTCATGGTCTTGAACCTGACTTTAACTCCTTTTCCCATCTCAGAATTGCTGCACAATTTTGGACAAGTTACATTGTCGTTTTTATGCCGCATACCCCAGCAGAGAAATGAAGCCTCTACTACTTCCCTGCATCACACAGAGTGTGAGATTCAGTATGTTTGAGGCTATGAAGAGCTTCTGTGGCTCTGTAGTCACCATAACTTACTTCAGATAACCAGAGTTAGATCTTGCAGGACGAGAAGGAAATACAAGCTTGCAATTATTTAGCACTGTAATACCAAAGTACGGGAAGAAGGGACATGCAACTTCTTGCAGAAGCACCGGCCAGACTTCGGTCTTTTCCTGAAAGCATTGAAGAGTGTCAAACCCACAGCTCAGACAGGTTTAACCCTGACAAGTAATTCCTTCTTAATCCTCAGAAAACAGGTATTGTGCAGGTTTGATAAAGTATACTCTCAGGTATTTAAAGGCATAATGGGTACTGTTGGGAAAATCAGAGAGAATCACTTTCAAGGAAGAACTGTTGGATAGTAAGGGGCTACCATATGGTTTGATGGTATAGCTGAGCCTGTCAAATAACCGTTTATTGTTGCTGAGAGGGCAATCCCACCCCCACAGCCCACCTCCAGCTGCATATTCCTGCCCCAGCTCATGTGCAGCAACTGGCACTTCCCACTAAACCAAGGCAGGCTCCTTCAGAGAGCTCATGGACCACAAAACCCATCACTGTGAGGGTTTTTTGTTAGTGTTTTTTTTTATCTCCCTCAGTCAGCTTGCCAGTGGCTTGGAAGGGCAGTGGTGGTGCAGGCTGTATCCCAAGGTGAGGGCTGGGATGAGGAGGAGAAGGACCTTCCCCTTCAGCTGTGCTTTTCCAGCTTAGCTATGTGCCAACCACAGCCAAGCTCTGCTGGCATSCCCTGCAGACCTCCTCGTGGTCTTTGGAATAGACGTTTATGTGTCTACCCTGAAGACTGATGAGAGTCAGAGCGCATGGTGCAGAGCAGTGGTCGTCATCCCTCTGGAGTCAAAAAGAGCCCCTGCAGCTTCATGTCCCTGCCCTGGACTTTGGGCTCATGCTCTGTCCCAGCCCTGGTGGATCCACAGCACTTTGGTGGTCAGGAAGACTTCCAGTCCTCAGTGGGGTTACCCCACGGTTTATTATTGATACTTTGCTATTAAAATAGGGGAAACAGCTCACATGATCAGTGACAAACTTGCTTGTTCCAGAACAATATGAAGCCACGTCGGCCCTGGAGACTGTGGTCACTGGAGTTCATACCTATATATGGATCCTTTACAATGTGTTATTGGGATAAAAGTGGCTAAGTTCAGCCACTTTAGTCCTATTAATTGAAGTCCATAATCTTGAAATGGTTTCAGCTCTTATGTGCTTAATTGTGTTTGCTCAACYGTCAGTTGCCCGGGGGATTTCCACTTTGCTAATCTAGCACTGCACAGGCTCATGCCACATTAATAAGGAGAAGGTTTGTTTTAAGGCCAGGATGTTAATTACCGTCTCAGAAAGTGAACACTCATCTAACATGCTTACACTGTTGTCAACACAGATTATTAGCTTTTCTTAATGACTAAGATACTTACACTTTCAGTGTCACCTTTCTGTGCTGCAGGAAACCAAGTATTGGCTTACAGTAACAAATACTACGTTACTGTCCATGACACGCTCCTGTTAACCCATACACTTTTGATAGGACTCTCTCAGACCTGCCATATTCATTCTCTGTGAGATTAAAATACCCCAAAAACTTTATCATCAAAAACCTTACTAGATACTTGCTTGACAGCAAGAAAAAATACATCCAAAAAAAGTGGATCAAGCTGATAAATAGGAGTATTATAGGAGATAGCATTCTTACTATGAATTTAGGGACTGTGGGACTTCAGGTTAGCCTTCCACAACAAGGAAAGACAGCTATTCTTGTAAAGACAATATAAAACAAGACATCGAAAGAGCCAAGAAATCCTGCTGAATTGCTGTTACTCAAAAATACTACAGTGATTTATCACAGCTGGGTTTAATTGAGAAACTCCTTTATCAGTCAGTCATTCCCTTATTTGAAAGAAGCCATACAAATGTTGTTTCTTTTGGGGTGGTGGCTTCTTTCTTTGCCAGCCCAGGTACATATATCATTCTGTTACCCTCCCATTTCTGGAAATACCAGCTATGCACAGCTTCCACAAGAGGTTCAGCTTCACAAACTCTATAGTTCTTATTTCATGGCTGAGCAGCTCTGCTCTGTATGGAGCAGATCCACATTCCTCCCTTAACTGAAAAGGTCATGTGATTTTCTTAGAGGGAGAACAAGGCATAGGGAAGGAATATCACATTTCTAAGAAATATATGGTTCATAATATTGACAAAAGCAACAGAAAATCCTGAGGGAAAAAAAGCAATTTCATAAAGGTAAGACGTTGCACATTGACCTTTTTGGAAAGGAGAAGTTTCAGGTTTGCATGTCAAAATGAAGTCTTGGTCAGGTTTACTTTACAAAACTCCATACATTCAAAGGAAAGCTAATTTGGAAAAATTCTAGTGAAATGGAAAGTTCTTCATTTATTTCATTCCCTTTGCTATTTAAAACAAAATCAAACTCATTAAATTCCTCTCAAAGATTAAAATCTTGTCCCTAGCCAGCAGGGACAAGAAATACGGAAAACTGGAACTGCCAAATGCAGTCTTTCCTAATCAAGATAATTTTTTACCTCCCTCATCTCACAGTGGTTGCCCCCCACACATGTGACTGCAGCATCTATATGTGCTTATCCTCCTACTTGGCTGCATGAGGTGTTTATCTTATCTTCTGATATGCTAAGAGGGACGTGGGGCACCCCACTAGCCTTGCAGTGATTTGCAATCAAGTGAAACGACATCAGTTATTGGTAAAGGTCACCCTGGGGCCTTTCCTGACCATGCAGCTTTGACATGTGCCCTATTAGTATAGCCTCATGCTATAATTCCCTCCTGTTAGCACAGGAATGGAAATTCAAATATAGACTATGTTGCAGAAATCCAATCACAAACAGTTTGACTGCCAAAATGGAGAAGAAAAAAAGTAATAATCTACTGAGAATACAACTCTTGATCTTGCAAGAGTAACAGTCTTCTKTCAGCTGAGGGAAGGTGCTTCAGCACTGATGGTTCAACACTGACCAGAGTCAGGGAGTACCATAAAATAACTGGAGAGCAGTGCCCTGCCTTTGCCTGCATCATGGTGGGGGTCATTTCTCTTCCCATCCTCCTGTGGGAGAAGAGGGCTGCTCTTCCCTTTCTAYGTTATCATCTCCAGCTTTTTCTTGAGGGGAACCTGGCTGCTTCAGGTCTATTCTGTTATGAAGGTGGAAACGAATGACTCCAAGCACAGTGGCATGCTTGCCTGGCTGTGGGCTGCTGAGCATAAGTGCCATCACAATAACCACCCTTTAAGGCATGAGCTTCCTCTCCTGCTCTGGGAACATGGCATGCCCTGGCATTTAAAACTCCCCTTAGCACTTTTCAGTGTGGAAASAGCCATCCAGTTAAACCTGGAGGGAGGAGAGAGTGACCCCCAGACATGTCCTCCAGAAGGAGCTCCTCAGCTGTCTCTCTCGCCTCTACAAGTTTAGAACTGGTATTTGATTATGGCCTTGTTCTAAACTTACAGCTTCTGCCCCCAAACCCTTGGATCAGCTCTAAGCAGGAGTTAACTAAAAAGGGCAGCTCTAATATGACAGGCTTAGAAAAGAGAGTCTGTATATAGATGCTGTCATTGATTTGCAAATGCAAGTCAGTTATTACAAAAAAGCACTGAGTATAAGCTGTATCTCAAACATCCTTAAAGCTCTTAAGAGGAAGATAGTTGAAAACACTGTAGGTAATACCTGCTATAGAAGGAGAGACTTTCCAAAAAAAAAAAAAAAAAAAAAGCCTTAACTGTAAGGAGCACCGTAAACAGTATACTGCAGGCAGTCAGGAATGACTGCAACCAAATGAGGGAAAATCAAAAAATTGACTAAACAAAGCAAGCCTAAAGCTCCAGAGATGGCCAAACCTGAATATCAAACACCCAGAACAGACCAACAACAAAATACTAATAATGCCAGAACCAGCACATTTATGTTTGGTTTCATTTTTTCTCTGACATTTCAAACAAGCACTCACTGAAAGCTTGGTTTTTTTTTTTTCCCCTAAAAATGTGGGTTTTATCATTTTGTTGAACTAGAATCTGTAAAATGAAAAATACAGTCAGATGAGACTAATCTTCTCATTCTGTCATATGCCTTCATTCAGCCCCCCCTCCCCCCCCCCGATGTCCATGATACAGAGCAGGGACATCACATTTTAAAAGGCAGAATTCTAAAACTGTATAGCGTGATAATACTAACAGTATCTTCTCGCCTGCCGTTAGCATAAGAAATTATMTAGGAGAAGTCCCCCAGTGCCCTCTGTAAAACACAGAGCACTCCAGCAGTAGCAAAATTGTTGTTGATTGCAGCAGCCTGGGGATTTCAGACCAGCTCTGAAACCATGTGAACATTAGCCCAAGAAAAAACTGCAGGTCATAAATAAAGGACTCTTTAAAACAAGGCAACAGAGTGCAGTAGCATCCTATAGCTTCCACTGTTGTCAACGACCAAAGGGACTGATTCACAGAGCGTACACATTTGTCACCCGACAAGGTTTCCACAGAATAACCAAAAGCCACCAAGCTGCACCTGTACAATGATCAAGAGGAAATCTCACAACACTCACTCTAGAGTCAGTATTGCAGAGATCAAAATAGGTATTTTCACATTGATTATTTATTGACAGTGCCATTGCAGGACAAACACTTACTTTGCATGTGAGTCTTCTACCAGCTGCGTCTGCTCATGTGTCTCCAGGTGCCTCACTACAGCAGTCCTCAGGTGGTGACTTCTCAGAGGCTGTAACTTGTAGCCCAGAGTGCTAATTTAAGCCATCCCAGAGGACTGAGTGAATATGCCTGGGAGAGTCAGGGGAAGCACCTCAGGAAGGGGATCTCTTGAATCACCCTAATGTGAACCATCAGAGTTGGCCTGGAGGCTCTCTGAAGATCGCCACTTATGGGATTAAATGTCTTTTCAAGAAAAGTTTTAGAGTTACACCAAAGCAAGGCACGCCAATTCCCTGATTTCAGCATTTTTTCCTCGGCCAGTATCTCCTAATCTGGGTCCACAGCATTTTGGCATCTCATGAGGTCTTCAGCTAGCCCATAGGATGCCCCCAGCAGTGCTGCGCGGTGGCAGCTGCAGCAGTGCATGGGCTCTCCCCTCCATACACGTGTGCCCTTCCTTGAGAAAAACAGCTACCTGCAGGAATCCCTTGGGGAAGCTCTATGTGCCATGATACCCAGAAGGGCCAGGTCTTAATGTTATAGTGGCCGTGTTTGAGCTATACATTTACCGGATGACTTTACAGAACATATATTCTGAATGGGAGCCAGAGCACAGAAACTGTCTGAACTGCAGCTTTGCTGATTTGAGCCCCCAAATTATTCAATCAGTACTGGTAAATTGGATTTGTAAGCCAAACCCCTTGTAGCACAGCCTCCAGGGACTCTCACCATGCTGCTGTTTGCTTCCTAACCATTTGGATCCACTGCAGACACCACCCTGGCTCCTGTTTCAGAGGCCAGGCTCTGCCTGGGGTGGGATTCCCCATCCCACCTCCCTGGGTCCTTCAGGTGTTGCAGGGCTGCACTCTGCGCTCCAGATTCCAAATGTTACTATTTCTATAAAGACAAAAGTCCTACTTTTAAACCTAAACCCTCTCCTTGTTAGCCTAGTCCCCTTTGGACCACTTGGTTACATGTGCCAAGCTTTTCCAGCATAACAGCTGGAATAATGGCTCAAAATTATTATTTCAGATTATATCAACACTCGATACAGATCAGAGTCAATGAAAGCTTAGTGCATTTGCCCAGAATCTTTAAAGCTTCAGCCTATGTCTATGCTTTTTCTTATGCAGCCCCTTATGCCTGGGACCTAGTGGATATTATCAGCATACACTTTGGCACACTGAAATTTATTATTTTGGCAGCTCTTCTTTACTCTGATTCCAGCCCGTGTGCCATGTGCCAATAAATCAGTTTTTTTTCATCTTTTTGCATCTGGTTCAGTCCATCCGTGTCTGTTGTCATGTGTCTCCCCCACTACCTCGTTTTTTCTGTGTATAGGGTGATACCTTTTAGCACTCAAGTGCTCTGATCCAAACCTTTTACAGCAGGTATGGAGTATCAGTTCCTTCCAAAAAGGCAAGTCACACAGCAGGTCCCTGGGAGCACGTGAGCTGGGAGGAGGACCCGCGTTTACGCTGCCTTCCCACTATGCTTGCATCAGCCATGCAGGGGACCGTGGCCTGAGTGAAGCACTTAAAGGCTTTAAGAATTTAGGAAGTCAGCTCCCATTGAGAACTGTGAGGGCCTGGATGGGGCTGTGTTTTTGGCCCTTGCCTTTCCCATGGCAGAAGTGATTGCTTCATTTTGAGCACTGTCGGTTCCTAGTCCCTGTTGTACCTTCCTGGGAAATAAATACTTTCTGCCACAGGGGATGTTTCTATTTATTGGTTTCACTTGTTATCTCTTCTCCCTTTGTTAATTTTTGCCCTACAAGGGCAGAGGGCTGTGCTCGTAGAGCCCCAGACCCTAAATAACCTGACTGCCCTGGCAGTGTGCACGCTGCCAGCCTGGAGGTAGGCTGGGCACCATCTGGTTGGGCTGGGACACTGCCATGGGCTCTGCTTTCTAAATCCCATCCCGCCAGGGTGAACCCCAGGATGAGCTTTAGCTCAGTGGGGTTTTTCCCTCCGAGTGCCATAAGCTCTTCCATGTGGCTCTTCCAATTGCCATAAGCCCTAGGGCTACCATTCAGCCATACGAGCTCCATCTGATGTGGCTGCTGCTATGGAAAGACTGCTCTGGTGGTCCTCCATGGAGCCCACAGGCATGTTTAACTGCTAGGAAAGGCTCATGGTCCTAACAAGAAGCCCAAAATAGGTGGGAGTGGGAGCTGTTTTGCTGCCCTCCAGCATTTGCTGGCATCTCTGAGATATCCTGCTCCTCTACATCACCATAACTTCCCTCACTGGCTGTAGACTCACAATTTGCCATTGTCTTTGGGCACATAGTCTCCAAATATATACGTGCCCTTGTTCATTATTTGCTTGATATCTTTTCACTCATGAAGTCATCTTTCAACTCAAAAAGAAAGTACGTGTGTGACTTTCCTTCATCAGATATGCTGTTGTCTACTGAAGTCATAAGTGATCCAAAATGTGTCCTGGAGATTACTAGTGTTTCTGGAGCAGACTGGCTGGGGGATATCACTTGGGCCTATTTTACACATAAAAACATCTATTCAATAGAGAGGTGAATTTTACTGAAATAAATGTAAGAATGCAATTGTAACCTGAAGGAAGGTTGCCCTAAAACACCATGTGAATATATTTCTAAACTTGCAAGTGCTACATGGGGAGATTCATTTTATTGTTTATATTTTTGTTTGCCAGTCAGGGGTGTTTTGGCTCCAAGGAGTACAGGCAACTGTGCCTGTTTTTGAAGAAACCCTGCTTTTGAAAGACGTCAGAGAAGATACACAAAAGCAAGCAAGGCTTGCAAAACAGCTTCTTTGAGATAACGTTGCCAAGGCAAACGCTGCTGAAGGTTGATTTGTCTGAGGGATGCATGGCTTCAGAGAAGTTTGTCTTTCATGAATCATCCATCCCCTGTCGCTTTGCCAGTGGCAAGGATTGAAGCACCTATAACAGAGGTTTCTGCTCAGCTGCTCTGAAGCACTTAAACCAGACAGTATTTATCTGGGTGCTCTGAGGGCAGCGAGGTGTGCCCCAGGGAGGCAGTGCTGAGGATACGTAATGCAGCCTTTAAAATAAAAGCCATTCTTGGCACTTGAAAAAAAAACTGGCTAGGCAAATGTGTCTTCAATTAAACAGCACAAGGAACACTTGTTAGGGGTTGGGTCTGAGCTTCATCTGAGCTCTGAGGAAGCGCAGGGGTGGCCTGGGCCACCAGCGGCTGAGTCCCCAGCTGCACTAGCAAAACAGTTACACTCATACAAAATCAGAGAAATGCCCTGGAGAGTCAGAGCTTTTTTCAGTGAATGTAACTGTATGAAGTCTGTAAGTAACCGAATAGGTTCAAACCTCCTTGGGTTTTGCCAGCAACAAGCTCAGTGATGTGTCAGTCAATGCCAATAACATTCAAAATGTTATTGAGAATAAATAGCAATGAAGCAAAAGGTAATGTCTGCTCTTGGATGATAAAATTTAAAGAAAATAGCTAAAGTGCCCAATCTGTCTGTTGGCAGATCATTGATTTTATGGATTGATGTAAAGCAAATGATCCTGAAGAACAGAGATAAACAGACAGATGTTTCAGGTTTTGTGTCATACCCAGACTGTTCTAGGAGTAAACTCATAATATGTTTATCTTGGGAAAGTTGCCAAAAACCACAGGTTTCTTGAGTATGTGTATAACTCGCATGCAAACCACCCTTCCCAGCAGAGGCAGTTTGATTACACAATCGATTGTATCTATATGAGCCAAAAGAAGCATAGCTGTGAAAAGAAGCTCATTTCAACGTGCTCAGTATTTGATATTCCATCTCTGTAATGAGTCCCAAATGGCAGATGTATTTAGATTCTCAAATAGGTAATCATGGCAGCTCTGTGAAAGAAAATTGCCTACCTTCAACACAGTATTGTGCCATCTTGGTTTTTAGCTCTTGTAGATCTTGACATTTTATTTTGATCATAATGATGATTATCTCCAGCTACAATCTGTCTTTTCATATTAAACATTTCAAAATGTTTTTGTTGAAGCAGACATTTAATTTGTACAATTTTGAAACTTCTTGAAGATAACATATTGAAGCAATATATTCAAGTCAAAGAAATTATGAAATAATAGCAAGTAAAAGAGTGAGGAAACTCCTCAGTCCTACTCTTCAAATCTGCATGCTGTAGTACAGCATGTAGTTACTGTACTGAGCTGAGGATTCAGATACTGCCTTTATAATAGATTGTTCACCACTATAAAATTAGGCCACAATATGTTGTAGATTAGTCTGGTGCTTAGGACATCTTAGTCTTATCCTCTACAGTTGTTCTGTGCCCTGTGAGTGATTCAGTATGTTACTGAAGGAAGAGAGAGAGACCTGTGAACTTAAATTTAGTGCTACCCAAAACAGAGTTATGAAGTGCTAGGCTTTGAAAATATTCTTTATGCTTCATGCAAAGGCTCAATCAGTCTAGATGATARATTATTACTTGACTACTGTTTAACCATTCAAACTACTTCTAAATAAAAGCAAAAGGTGGATAGGTAGAAAGGATTCTTTCTTTGGCTTTTGTTTGCCGATTATCAGTTTTATGTTCAAAACTCATTGCACCAGTCAATGAGGAACAAATTGCCCTAACTGTTTCAATGAAGTTACGGATTTGCCTCATCCTGACCTATGCGCTTCTTCTGAAGTCATGCCTGTACAGCAAAGACAAGAGGACAGTTGCTCTGCAGGACAGAAGAAAATGTCAGCTGTTGCTGAAGGATCCGTGATGAAATCTCGTGGACTTCTGTGGGGTCAGCTTTCCATTTACAAACTACTGTCATTCATTTTCTTAACATCCTGTTGACAAGCATTGGTTGGTTTCTCACCTCACCTTCTAGACAATGTCATTCAAAGCCCCATCCAGGCTCTAGGTCATTTCAGCATGCAGAATTATCTTATATATCTTCCTTTAATTGATTCCTTCTCCTCAGCCTTGAATCATATACTCAACTAAAAATTAGTTGTGCTGACTGTCATATGTTGTTTAAATAGTCATTGTGATATGATTAGAGGCCAGAGTTAACAAAGTCTAATGCTCCTTGCACCCCAGAGTCCTACTTTCCAAAACAGACAATAACCTAAGTCTGCCACTTCTGTCCCTGTAGCCACAGCCACCCTGTGGGTGGGAAAGGCTGTCCAAATTGTGACACATTTTATCCATTTCTGACATCACTAATCAACAAAAAAAAAAAAAAAAAGGCATGGAAAATTTGCAGTATAGCAACTTCTCTGGGATTATCAGACATGCGCAAGTGAGGTGAGATACAAGTACAATCCCTTCTTCAATGAAATGCTGTAGTAGTTATTGGAATACCCTTCTGAAAGCATTGATGGTTGTGCAGAGTTTGAGCTGACAAAAGGAGGGTAGAGCCTCAGTCTGAAGTGGTAACATCCTGAGAATACTAGATGAATTACTCTGCTTAACACATCTCGTCTCAAGGATTTTGCCTCATRTAGTCAAGGGCTTGCTATAATTAAAGCTAACTTAAGAAACAGATGGAACAGACTCCATTAAATAATGCAGTAGAGATTGTAATAAGGACTTTCTCCTCTTGAATTAATGTACATCCCATTACTGTTCTAAATGTTATCATACGGTACTTCCCCTCCCTCTGAGTTCCATTAGTCCTGCAGACACTTCCTAACTACATGAACATGTTATTGATGATGATCAGGACCCATGTGGTGATGATTGGTTTTGTCCCAAACAAATGAGAACAGTAGATACTTAGAAAATAAAGTCAACTTCTTCATAGTTGTCAACTTCTTCATAGTTGAGCTTCACTGTATATTAAATGGCCAATTCAGACTCCATCTGAAAACCCATCTGAGGATTTGACTGACCTCTGATATATGTCCAAACCAGTTTTCTCATTCCTGTATTTTGGTGTAATGTCCAGATGAATTACATGCTGGCAAATAGAAACTTATTATTTTCTATGCTGACCAAGAAAATGAGCTGAAATTCTTTTCAGTGAAAGAGGACACAAAGCTGTCTTCCTATTCCAYGAAAGTCAAACTTTTTTAAATTTATTTTGTTAATTACACACCAAGCATAGAGCTTTTTGAGAAGGATGCATTTTATGAAGAAAGAGAGAATCAAAATGCTGCAAACCAGTGCAGTGTATTGATTAGTGTCCTTAGCTGGAGAGGAGAGCCAGGGTCAGATCCCTGCTGCTATTGAATTGTGCATTTCAGTCTCAGTCTCCCATGTGGGAGGCAGGGAACAGAGGAAAGAAAGAGAAGGAAAAGGAAAGGGAAATAAATTGCTCTAGATAGCTGAAGAAATTTTCATCGAACTAACATGTTCCTTCAACAAATGTTCGCTTTGCATTTCCCTGGGTTTTCTCTATCCCAGTCAGTCTCAGGAGGTCACTGATCTTCCATGCAGAGGCGAGGACACGAGCAAGGAGCAAGCAGGGGAAGCGTGGGGGCAGGACACTGAGAAGCCACAGTGAATGGGATCAGGGCAGACAGGACTGTATTGATGTGTTTGTCAGTAGAGACTTGCTAAAACCAAACTATCTTTGCTTGAAAGATAAGAAGGAGGAAGAATAACAGAGTTAACAGGCAAACTGAGAACTCTGATAAAACAGAGTACATTTAGCGYCATGTTCTTTGTGTGTCTTGATCGAATATGTAAACTTTCTACATTTAATCTGAAGAGCTAGAGGTTTTTAATAGTTTCCTCTTCTACTGCATAAAGTAAACAAGCAAAACCACAAATGAAACTAAGGCACTTTCCTTTTCTTCATTGTTTCAGATGATGGAAAACTGTCCTTTGATGAATTCAAAGCTTACTTTGCTGACGGAATTCTGAGTGGAGAAGAACTGCATGAACTTTTTCACACCATTGATACACACAATACTGAGTAAGTGCCCCCTCCTTACAATTACAGTGCTACTCTCTGTACCTGAGAACAGAAAAAAGACATCAGGCTGATTTTAGAAAACAAGTCTAAGAAGAAACATGCTTCAGGGAAGCTAGGCTGTGTCATATGGCTCTAAACTGTACAGGTGAACTGTTTCTAAACCTTGTAGAAATATCTTCATGTTCCAATAAATGTGATTTGGGTACTGAGAACACAGGGTGGAAACTGGATGCCTTCTGTGTTCCTCACCCATGATAGTAAGGAAAAGGGGCTGTGGCCTCCTTCAGGCTTAAATATGAGTTCCTCAATTCTTGATCCCACTTGCTAATCCATTACATGAGATGAATACTTGGACCAGAGGTTGAGCAGGGAAAAAAAAAAATGAAGCAATCATATATAGTAAAGAGCAGAAAAAGCCATCCTGTCTGGTGCTGGCATGGTAATTGTGTTGGAGCTGTCACTTAGGCTGTTTGGATATCCCCATTACAGTTGGGCTTAACAAGGCAACAGGGAGATGTGCTGACAGGAACTTCATGAAGTTCAACAAGAAGTGCGAAGTCCTGCACCTGGGGAGGAACAACCCTGTGCACCAATATATGCTGGGGGCTACCCAGCTGGATAGCAGCTTGGCAGAAAAGGACATGGGGTGGACAGCAAATTGATCATGAGCTAACAATGTGCCATTGCAGCAAAGAAGGCACGTGGTATTCTGGGCTGCATTAGACAAAGTATTGCCAGCAGGTCAAGGGAGGTAATCCTTCCCCTCTGCTCAGCACTGGTGAGGCCAGACCTGGAGTCCTGTGTCCAGTTCTGGGCTCTTCAGTACAAGAGGGGCATGATATACTGGAGAGAGTCCAACAAAGGGCCACAAAGATGATTAAGGGACTCATGCAGCTCACATATGAGGAAAGGCTGAGAAAGCTGGGACTGTTTAGCCTGGAGAAGAGAAGGTTCAAGGGAACCTCATCAATGTATATAAATACCTCAAGGGAGGGTGCAAAGAGGAAGGAGCCAGGCTCTTTTCAGTGGTGCCCAGTGACAGGACCAGAGGCAATGGGCATAAACCCAACACAGGTTCCCTCTGAACATCAGGAAACACTTTTTCACAGTGAGGGTGACCAAGCACTGGCACAGGCTGCCTAGAAAGATTGTGGAGTCTCCATCCTTAGAGATATTCAAAAGCCATCTGGACACGATCCTGGGCCACTGGCTCTAGGTGGCCCAGCTTGAGCAGGGGGGCTGGACCAGATGACCTCTAGAGATCCCTTCCAACCTCATCCATCCTGTGATTTTATGACCGAAGAAGAGAATGAATTTCCTTTTTATTTGCTTTATGGACATCAGCAGTTATTCACAGCAGGTCTCCCACTTACTGTTAATTAGGAGGGTGTTACTAAGCTAGTGGTTTTTAAATCGGATTATTCCTGTGGTAGAGAAGGTACTGAGGGGAGGCCGTTTATTGCTTTTGCTAAGAGGTTATGAAAACATCATGTAGTAATCATGACATGGGTTGTGGTTCTGGTTACAAGGAGCGAGTACACAGTAAATCAGTATTGCTTTTCTCAGCTGCATAAAGTGGAGCAACAAGTATTAAGAWGCTATCACAGCCCTGCTTCCTATGTTTATTGTAAGAAAAGGTAGGAGCAGTGTAACAGGACCTTATCTCATCCAGTGCCAAACTCCAATGTGTCTCTGGGTTTTTTACCTTCCACAGGGAAACAAAACCAACAGACTATGATTTTGTAATTCATCTACTTTGTAAACATCCAGACACCAACTCACAGTGAGATATTAGTAGCCTTGTTACTCCAACACATGAATTTTGCCATCACCTTAATACTTCAGGACTTGCACATTACCCCAGGTAGCTCCAGACAGGCCTTTCCCCTTGGCCAGCTCTTCCTGACAGTGACTCTCGTATGGCTTTTTCTCCTTTGGATGTCTGTGTCACAGCATCGCGCCCCTCCTTGTTCCCCTCTTTCTCAGCTTCTGCCAGTCCTCCTCTGCAAACACCAATTGCCATGACAGTTGTGTATCACTAGGCCCAAATGCTGACCCGAGCACAGGCCCATCACCCTGGTGGCCTGTCAATGACCAGGCATGATGCTGGCCATTGACATGTCAACCACCCTTGCCTGGAAGTCCAGCCAAGGGCTTTTTCGGGAACCATCTTAAAGTTCATTCTTCTGAAGAAGCCTCACTGAAGGCCTTATGTGCTTGGAAGCTTGTCCATTTTTGACACCGTTATGAGCTAGTCTAATGAATATATTCTCTCTCCTTACAAATTTTGCCTCCCTCCAGTCTAGATGGAATTATTAAAGCACTTCATCTTTTCCAGAAAGTATGAAGAGAAATCAATTGAAGTCTGAAATCTGATCAATATTGTACAAGTGTATGCTAGGGAACATGTATCTCAATTTACGATCTTTTATTAGCAACTTCCAGGAAAATAAACATCAAAATTTTAAAAAAGTGTCTAGGTTTTCATTAGCCAATATACAATTTTTTTTTGGTAAAAAATCAATAGTTAAGTGAATTCAGATATTAACTATTCAAAGTGTTGCTTATTTCAAGCCATTTAACTATACAGTCTATATGTAGAACCACATTGCTTTGCTGTCTTAAGAGCTTGGTTGCTTTTTTATAAACGTGTATGAAGTACTGTTCATGAGCAGTACTGTCTGTGTGATTATATGGAGCCATGAAGTACCTACAGTTAGGAATCCTCTTTTAGATCTGCTCCCTGCAGTCCTAAAAGCATTCACATAGGCACCTAATTCATACGAACAGAAGAATATATCCCCTAGGAGTAAATGCCTAAATAATTCTGTGGATTTGTTTTTTAGCTCTGATCTCACTTATGTTTCTGTAAATCAGGCATAACTTCCCCAGAATCATTAGATTTAAGCCAGCACAAAATGGAAGTATGGAATTGGACTCCTAATCCCAAGGCCATCCTCAAGCATCCAGTAAACCATCCTGTGTTGAAGTTTCTTGGTACTAGGATGCAACAAAAACAGAGAAACAGGTTTCCCAGATGTATCATTCTCCTTAATAGACAACACAGGAGAAGCAGCAATATAAACAGGTTATCTCTTATYATAAGAAAAGAAGAGAAGGCTGTCATTATTTCCGTAATTTCCTATATTTCGCCAATTTGTCAAAAGTACTTACATGCTATAAATTCAAAGCAGAAGGTTGCAGAAATACTGCTAAATAAATAGGTACTGTGTGCAGAAGTAGTAAGTGTAACATTTTAATTTCCTCAGGTGTCTTAAAATCAGTGGCAAAGACTGAGAAACAAATATGATCTTCAACAAATACAGTGCATGCAGTCTACCTAATCCTAGCAAAATGAATCACACGCCTCTTAGAACACCATGGGAATTTGCTTAGCAGATTAATGGCCTTCATGTAAATTTTCACCCCAGAGTCAAAGACTCATTTCAGAGCCAAAGACTTATTCATACAGCTTTGGACGTCCTCATGAGCATCCTGAAAAGGGCAAATATCCGCAATAACTATGTAAGATTTCTAAGAAACAAGATAGATGTTCTATATCTATTTTTCCTTTCTTTTTATTTGTAAAATATTTTTATTAGTAAATTTTTTATTATTTGTAAACCTTTTTCTCTTTAGCAGAGAATATCTGGACCTGAAAAATATGTAGAAAAAGTGAGAATAACATTACATTTTTCCTCCCGGGAAATAGCTATACCTGAAGAATAGGTGCGGCTTCATCAAATGCTACAGTTATTAGCTGAGAACAGGTAATGAAACTGGCACAGCAGCCACCTGCGAGAGAGGTCATTCTCACTGTCCAGGGAATCATAGAATCATAGAATCATTAAGGTTGTAAAAGACCTCTAAGATCATCGAGTCCAACCATCAACCCAGTACCCATGCCCACTAAACCATGTCCCGAAGCACCACATCCACACGTTTTTTGAACACCTCCAGGGATGGTGACTCCACCACTTCCCTGGGCAGCCTGTTCCAATGCCTGACTACCCTTTCGGTGAAGAAATTTTTCCTAATATCCAATCTAAACCTCCCCTGGCGCAACTTGAGGCCATTTSCTCTCGTCCTATCACTTGTTACTTGGGAGAAGAGACCAACACCCGCCTCTCTACAGCCTCCTTTCAGGTAGTTGTAGAGAGCAATAAGGTCTCCCCTCAGCCTCCTCTTCTCCAGGCTAAACAACCCCAGCTCCCTCAGCCGCTCTTCATGAGACCTGTTCTCCAGACCCTTCACCAGCCTCGTCGCCCTTCTCTGGACACGCTCCAGCACCTCAATGTCCTTCTTGTAGTGAGGGGCCCAAAACTGAACACAGTATTMGAGGTGCGGCCTCACCAGTGCCGAGTACAGGGGCACGATCACCTCCCTCCGCCTACTGGCCACACTATTCCTGATACAGGCCAGGATGCCGTTGGCCTTCTTGGCCACCTGGGCACACTGCYGGCTCATGTTCAGCCGGCTGTCGACCAACACCCCCAGGTCCTTTTCCGCCGGGCAGCTTTCCAGCCACTCTTCTCCTAGCCTGTAGCGTTGCCCAGGGTTGTTGTGACCGAAGTGCAGGACCCGGCACTTGGCCTTGTTGAACCTCATGCAATTGGCCTCGGCCCATCGATCCAGCCTGTCCAGATCCCTCTGCAGAGCCTTCCTACCCTCAGGCAGATCAACACTGCCGCCCAACTTGGTGTCATCCGCGAACTTACTGAGGGTGTACTCGATCCCCTCATCCAGATCATTGATAAAGATGTTAAACAAGACGGGCCCCAAAACGGAGCCCTGGGGAACACCGCTCGTGACCGGCCGCCAACTGGATTTGACTCCATTCACCACAACTCTCTGGGCTCGGCCGTCCAGCCAGTTTTTTACCCAGTGAAGAGTACACCCGTCCAAGCCATGAGCCGCCAGCTTCTCCAGGAGAATGCTGTGGGAGACGGTGTCAAAGGCTTTGCTGAAGTCCAGGTAGACCACATCCACAGCTTTCCCCTCATCCASTAGGCGGGTCACCCGGTCGTAGAAGCCTGGCAAAAAGCGAGGCACAAAAGTCACAGAGAATATGTACTGTGAAGGATCATATTTTCATGTATTTCAGGGAATTGAAGAGGTGGAAGACTGGGAAAACCTACTAAATTTCCTTTTCCAACCAGAAGAAAGAGTGCTTCCTATTTACTGATTAACATTTGTTATAGAGTAGAACCTAGATATAGATAATAAGAAAACATGCTTAAAGCTTAGATTTAAAACAGCAACAAGAAGCCTTTTGAGTATGTTTTTTCATGAAGTCTTTAACTGATAAAAGGCTTAGTGCCTGACTTTGCAGCTGAAAAGTATTCTACACTGCTTGATCTTTCTTTATAACAGAGGCAAATACATTTTAAAGGCTTTCCCTTAGCACCTTTGAAAGCTTTTGAGAACCCTGTCATCAGGCAGGCAGCAAGATGGAGCATGCCAAATATCAGACGGATGTAGCAAAGACAGACAGCTTGGACAGCATAATATAAATTCCTTGTTAGTATAGCTTTCCAGCAAAAATCTCATGAAGCAGTTATAATAAGGAGGCAAAACTTTACTCACTGGCATTCGCTGAAAAGGGCAGATTATGTAAAATGTCTCAAATTAACCAGCTGGCTAAGAAAAGCAGCAAAATGTTCGTTGAACCTTGGGAAGTTTTGTAATGTAAGCATTAGGAGAATCACGTACGTATCAAACAATCCCAAACCACCTATTTTGTGACGTTTTCACTTGCAAATTACCCAAGGGAATGAAATGAAAATCATGGTTTGTGCCTGTAATTCCTAAATTGTTTATGTCTGGTTTTTAGTAGGGGAGGGTGAGAAATTCTACTCAGTTGTATATCGAGTAGGAGAAGATTTACGCAGATTATTTTGTCTCTCTTATCCAGTTAAAATACAGACTCTGTCAAACTCTGGGCAAATCATTTATCTTCTCTCTGCTTCACTTCACTATTTACAAAGTGYAGACTGTAGTTCCCTATCCCAGAAATATTTCGTAAGAATTGAGATTATGCAGTGACTTACACTACACGTAAATGCCTAGGACAGATGGCTAGGGAAGCATGTCATGATCTGCTAGATCATTTCTTGGAGTGTCTCAAGATTTCATAGCCAGCTTGTCACAAGAGCAGACTTTGGGTTCTTTCCACCTGTGTTAAATCTTTTAGCTCTGCCAGCATTCAAAACCTCACTCTCTGTGTGCATGTCTGCTTTGTACTTCAAAGCCTGAAGATAAAAATGGAGAGGTGGCCTTGGGTGATATCGATGGGCCACAACTCAGGAAATCTGAATTCCCTTCTCAGCTCTGCTGCAGCAATCTTTCAAAAAAATATTCAAAGCGTAAGAGACTTACACTGGCTTAACACTTTTAAGGGAACTAAATTAACCAGGTATTAAAAACCCCTATTACACAAGTCCTAATGTCAGTCTTGTTGAAGAGAGATCTAGATTATTAACTTTTAAAAAGACCAAGCCAAACTCATGTAACATACCTGTTACAAAGCAGATAGGCTATGGAAGACTGCTAAAATGAGCAATTACCATTTTCAATGTGATAGCAGTGCAAATAATAGGGGGTTTAACTTCACAGTAATTAAGGTTGTGTCTGCCCAACTAATTATGATCTTTGCACCTTGCTRTTTGGTGCAGACAGGTGTTATCTTTTTACAAAGTAAGAGTCAATTGGTACTGCAGTGCCCATAATCACCAGGAAAAAAGATGAGTAGGAATTAGTTACCACCACATAAAGTTTCCAAGAGATAGGTCGAATAGGAGTTCATTATGCCAGTATGAATTTATATTTACAATTTGTCTAGACCCTAAAGTACAGGTTATTCATTCGGGGCAGATCATTGCTTTTACTGAAAATTTGCATTAGCTARGGATCTTTCCTCAGTACATCATTTGCACATATATTTTGCAATTTATGAATGTACTTCTGAGCTGAAAAAAAAGCTGAGCTGAAAAAAGCTGAGGTGCTTAATGCCTTCTTTGCCTCAGTCTTTAATACTCAGACCAGTGATCCTCAGAGTATTCACCCCCCTGAGCTGGAAGATGGGGATGGGGAGCAGARTAAACCCCCCATAATCGAAGAGGAAGAGGTTAATGACCTGCTACGCCAGCTGGACATACACAAGTCTATGGGGCCAGATGGGATCCACCCAAGAGTACTGAGGGAGCTGGCGGAGGAGCTTGC